>JAZHYW010005823.1:0-10292 GCA_037355805.1 Ixodes ricinus
TTGTATTCTCACTTCTTCTTTTATTGCTACATCTTTGCCACATCTATAATTCTCGGCCACTAGATGCCACTTCGTCTTTCTCTCTTTCTCGTGCTGGGTCCTTGCGCCCTAAATAAACATCATTGGCTTGATGGCGGTTGTCCAGTCACGACGTCCCTGCCGTTGTCCCGCGCTGGGACACGACATCCTTTTGGCGACGAGGATGCTTGACGGTCCCTGCTAGCCTCTAAGTTCGTCGGGAGACTGCGCGTCTTTGCCTACCTTGGTCCGCCGATCTGCGATCCTGCCGCAGCTCAATTCTGGACTCAGCGCAGTTAGGCCTTACCGCAGCGTTCGGACATAGGCCTCGCTCCGAGAACGTTGACGCAGCCTCCAGCTAGATCGGACCAGGACGTCAGAGTGCCGCAAGCTGATCCGCTCTTAACCGAAGATGGCTTTTTCGAACATCGCGCCACCAAAGCCATTTCTGGATGCGCCTGGACGACCTCCGGTACCTTGGGAAGAATGGTACAAGCGGTTCCAGCGCTACATGGATGCAGCTGGTGCTGCCGAGTTTTCTGCCGTTCGCCGTCAATCCATCCTCATCCACAACTTGGGTGATGAAGGTCAACGTATCTATGATGCCGTCATAGTAAGTCGTCTTCCACCACCCGCTACCGCTACGCTTCCGCCAGCAACGGGGCCAGCTGTAAACGCGGCTGGAGAAGCTACGACGTCAAGTGAGTCTGCTCATGTGGCAAGTCCCTCTCACGACTGCTACGTAGAAACGGTCGCAGCCTTGGCCAACCATTTCTCTGCAACCACGAGCGCCATTGTAGAGCGATATCGGTTTCGACGCCGCTATCAACAAGCCAACGAGTCGCTCGCAGAGTATATCGCGGCTTTACGTCAATTGTCGACCACGTGCGATTTTGGAACCCGTGTTGACGAAGACCTTCGCGAGCAGCTCATCGCGGGAATATCCTCGATTTCTCTTCGCGAACGACTACTCTACGACAAAGCCTTAACGTTCGAGCGCGCCGTCGACGTCGCTCTTCACTTAGAGAAGGCCGCACAAGAAGCAAGCGCGATGCGATCACAGCCATATGCCGACGAACCTTCAATAGCATGCGAGGTCAACGCAGAACGTCGTAGACCCTCCCATCGACAGCAGCGAGGTAACAAAGGACGTTCTTCCTCGCGCCAGGTGTCATGGCGCCCGCCTACCTCCCATGCACCACAACACGACCAGCCTCTGTCTCGTCGAGCCTCAAATCGGAGTCTCTCCCGGACGTCCACTCATGACCAATCAGTGTCAGCACGACGCAATAACCGGGAGTTGGTCCAGTACAAGAGGCTCACATCCGGGCCTTGGGCACCTAGATCGCACCACGAGACCTTGCCAGAATGCCGAAACTGTGGTTTGCACAAATGTCTAACCGCCGCGGCCTGCCCAGCGAAAAATGCCACGTGCTATGGGTGCGGTAAGCGCGGACATTACGCGCGAGTCTGCAGGAGCTCCAACCGTCGACAGAACTCCGTTCATATCCAAGAGATAGTCTCCGACGACGACGAAGACGATTATGGAGTTGTGATGAACGTTACTCCTGGTGGTCGTCGATCGGCCATTTACATAGACGTCATCGTCTTCCATCATGTTGTCAACTTTCTCGTGGACACCGGATCATCCGTTTCCATAGTTTCGGACGCGGTTTTCAAGAGCCTCAAAGAGAAAAGGACCATCGAGCTTTTCTCACCACCAACGGCTCTCCTGAACTATTCACACGAGAAAATAACAGTCCTGGGAGCATTTTACGCAGATGTCTCCTACCAGGAGAAGACGGCGTTTATATTATTCTATGTTACAAACATTGGCACGTCTCTCCTGGGTCTTGATGCTATACAAGCCCTAGATCTTCGCATCCTAGGGACAGCGTTGCGCTGTCTCCACACTCAGGTCGAAGGCTTAGACCCGTCATCGGGGCGAGATTTATCGACCAACGAGGTACCACATAGTGCCGGGGTAGCGCACAGCCCTCCAGAAAAAGTCCAGCAGCGCCCCTCGTCGTGGGAGGATCGCCTACGTGCTGCTGTAGGGGAACCAAGTTCCGCATCACGGCTCTCTCCGAAGAGTGGTCCTCCTCATATCGGAGACCGACAAGCTGCTGCTGGAGCAGCGACACATGAAACATCTACAGCGGGACGCCTTCCAAAATCACTGAGCGCTGACTACAAGCATCTTTTTGTTTCCGAGCTTGGTCACGCCAAAGGCTATGTACACAAGGTAAAAGTCCGCCTCTCTGTTACACCAGTACAATGCAAATTGCGACGTCTTCCGTTTACGGTTCGCAAGCAAGTTTCAGACGAGCTTAAGCGCCTTGAAGCAAATGACGTGATTGAACGTATTGACGCGTCTGAATGGGTGTCGCCAATCGTCGTAGTCCAGAAGAAGGATGGAAAAATTAGAATGTGCGTAGATCTCAGGGAGCCAAACAAGGCAGTTGTTATTGACAGCTTTCCTCTACCACACACAGAGGAACTGCTTAATTCCCTGGTTGGTGCAACCCACTTTTCAAAACTAGATCTGGCTTCTGCATACCATCAGGTAGAACTACACCCAGATAGCAGAGACCTGACAGCCTTTGTAACACATGAAGGCCTGTTCCGATTTAAGAGAGTATGTTTTGGCCTGGCTTCTGCTCCAGCCACATTCCAACAAATGATGTCTAGAATTTTACATGGCTGTGAAGGAGTGCTATTCTACATAGACGACATCATTGTCTTTGGCAGATCCAGCGAGGAGCATCTTGCTAACCTCCGAGCCGTTCTTCAGCGCATCTCCAATGCGGGGCTACGCTTGAATGACAAGTGCGTCTTTGATGTCAGAGAACTCTCTTTCTTGGGTCACCAAGTTAGCAGCCAGGGAATCGCTCCTCTCAAACAAAAAGTCGACACCATCAACCAGACACCAGTGCCAACGGACATCAGCCAGCTCAGGTCATTCCTGGGACTGGTGGAGTACTATTCAAGATTTATTCCCAGACTTGCGACCGAAGTGGAACCACTTCGCCGGTTCCTGCGCAAAGACGTTCCATTCATTTGGGACCCCGAGGCCAACGAAAGTTTTAAACGGTTGAAATTTCTCTTGTCGTCCAGTCAAGTGCTTCGAATGTTCGACCCCGCCCTGCCGATAATCGTCGCAACAGATGCGTCCGCATATGGGCTTGGGGCTGTCCTCCAGCAACGAGCGGGGAAACAAGTCCATACTGTTGCTTTTGCCTCTCGTACGCTCACTCCAGCAGAACGAAAGTATTCGGTCGGAGAAAAAGAAGCCCTGGCATGTCTCTGGGCATGTGAGCGATGGCATAACTACCTATGGGGTCGCCACTTCACATTACGTACCGACCATCAGGCACTTATTGCCCTTCTGTCAACACGCGGTACAGGACATCGTCCGCTGCGCATCACGCGGTGGTCCTCACGTCTGCTGATGTATCACTTCACGGTTGAGTATCAGCGAGGCTCTGACAACCGTGTGGCGGATGCTCTGTCACGCTTGCCAGTAGCTGACACGGAAGGCGGGACATCATTTGAAGAGGAGATCGTGTCGTTCGTCACTCCTTGCTTGACCAAAGAACAGCTGCAGCAAGCCACGACAGATGACGTCATCCTAAGTCAAGTGATGGACTATGTAGTTTCATCCTGGCCGTCGCAGAAGTTTTTGTCCAACGACATTGTTCCCTTTTTTCATGTTCGTGACGAACTCTCAGTTGTAGAAAACATGCTGATGAGAGGAGAAAATGTTGTAATTCCTACGACACTGAGGAATACACTGATTGAGATTGCTCACGAAGGCCATCCAGGAATCGTCAGGACCAAGAGCCGGCTCCGAGACCTCTACTGGTGGCCTGCCATGGATCGTCAAACCGAAAGTGTGATCAGAAGCTGCCCGGTGTGCCAAGCGACAGACAAGCCTGTCAAAGCTTCACCAACACCCTTGCAGCCAGTTCCACTTCCGGAGCGGCCATGGGCCAAAGTCGCCATCGACATTGTTGGTCCATTTGAACAAGCAGAGCCAGCATGCCGGTATGCCATCACTCTTGTTGATTATTTTTCTAAATGGCCAGAGGTTCAGTTTTGCCACGACGTGACAACCTCTCGAGTGATGACATTTCTGTCATCAGTCTTCGCTCGGGAGGGTTATCCAGGTTGTCTCGTGTCAGACAACGGGCCGCAGTTCACGTCATTACAGTTTAACGACTTCCTAAAAGACCGAGGCATAAACCACGTCTACTCGTCGGTGTACTATCCGCAAGCCAATGGGCTCGTCGAAAGGTTCAATCGAGTACTGAAAAACTTCATTCAGCTCGCTGCCGCTGAGAAGCGTCGTTTACAAGAAGCAGTCACCGACTACCTAGGGGTGTACCGGTGTACCCCACATGCCACAACAGGTCTGTCGCCAGCGCTCCTCCTCCACGGAAGGAAACCGAAGACGCGTCTCCATATCCTGGGTCTGTCACCTCGGGAATTTCTCCGCAACCCAGTGAAGGAGATGAAACGTCTACGAGAGCGAGTCTGCCAACGGCAACAGTCAAGCAAGAAATACACTGACCAGCGACGAGGAGCCAAACGACCGACATTTGTTGTTGGTCAGTTCGTTCGCTACCGGCTTCCAAAGAAAACGCGATACGATAAATCCAAGTTCAGCGAGCCGCTGAAAATAGTGGAACGAGTTGGACGTTGGACATTCCGCCTAGAGGACGGAAGAGCCTGGAATGCGTCGAAGTTGACCGCTGCCGTTCCACCCGAGAAACAGTCGACGCCCTCAAACACGTTTCAGCATCGGCCATCAGGAAGCCTGACAGTTCACTGGGTTCCTGAATCACCTCCAGTCGCGGATGACAGTCAGGTTCGTGCCCAGTGTACGCCCTCAGGCGTTGTTGCACGGGATCCACCGGTCCAGCCTAACGGTGATCAGGACACTTCCGGTCGGAGATCCACCGGTAACAGGACTGTGCAGTTGAACGAAGGTGCAGCGGCTGCATCTAACACCGCCGCAACAGCGTCAGCAAACGAGACTGTTAGACGCTCTAGACGAGAGCGGCGGAAACCTGTGAGATTCGGAGATACTGTGTGAATGGTACGTATGTTAATGTTTTGTGTCACTGTGTGCGATTATTTATTGCTATTGGTCACACGCGTATCCAATAGATTCTTAGAACCGGGCCCGGAATTTATTTTTCATAGTATGATTTATACAGATGCCTAATGTTTATAACGTTTCGTATCTTTTGTGTGTGTCAATCGTTGTACAAAGCTTGTAATTACTCCGTGTATATTATTGTGTACAAAGCGTGCTGATTCCAATTGAGGTTATAGGTTATTGTACATTTATTCATTCTTGTCTATCGTATCGTATCGTACTTTGTATATTGCATTGAGTCCTATGTATTTTGTATTGCGTTTGCTTTGTGTCTACTTCTTTCTTCTTTCCATCTTTCTCTTTCTCTTCTTTTCTCAACGGGGGGAAAATGTTGTATTCTCACTTCTTCTTTTATTGCTACATCTTTGCCACATCTATAATTCTCGGCCACTAGATGCCACTTCGTCTTTCTCTCTTTCTCGTGCTGGGTCCTTGCGCCCTAAATAAACATCATTGGCTTGATGGCGGTTGTCCAGTCACGACGTCCCTGCCGTTGTCCCGCGCTGGGACACGACCAGACTTGTACACGTTACTGAAAAATAGTAAGGAATTACATTTACAATTACTCAAGGCTAAATTGTAATTTATTACAATTACAATTACCCTCCAATAAAAGTAAGTGACCGTTACACCAAAAGTAATCCGTTACTTTCGTGGCGTTACTTTCAACATTATTGCCCTCAAGTAAGAAACAAAGGGAAGAGGGTTATTCAAGTTCTTATTGTTTCAACCTGTTCCATTTAATGAATTTGAGCATTTTGAGCAACAGCTGACTCTCGAAAGTCTCGTCAAACATTTTGCGTTATTTCTTACTCAATATGTCAACTGCTACGCTGAACACCCCTTGAACTGAGGCACTGGATGGAAGGGCCATATTGTTCCTCACGAATGCTTTATGCTCTGCATTGAGATTTTTCAGGGAAGCAATGGAAGTACTATTTACCTCGAAGATAGAGCAAAGCTTCCTCGTTGCAGCCGTTGCCTGATATTCGAGTTTTAGCATATTGATCCGATACCTCCGATACCCCCGATAACGATATGATGAATGCGCAAAGGCGGCGGCGGAGTATCGGGACTCATCGGACTCATCGGGACGATCTACTAAAATTCTCCATTGTCGAAATCGCGAAGCTGTAGAAGTCATCATACATCTATACTTCGTTTCACCTTACGTCCGAGCGCGGCCAATGTTATGAGCCGAAAGGCCAATCAAACAGCGCAAAAAGCGCAACGTCATGGCGAGTGCTCTCTGCGCTTGATAGGACTAGCCGGCGGAGGAGCACGCACTGAGAGACGGCGAATACCGGCTGATCCTATCAACTGCAGAGAGCACGCCATGACGTTGTGCTTTTGCGTTGTTTGATTGGTCCTTCGGCTCATAACATCGGCCGCGCTCGGACCTAAGCTGAAACGAAGTATAGCCAAAACTAGAATAAGAATTGATTTATGTCCATCTTACTATACCGGCATTTATCGCCAGACAATAGCAAAACATTGTTGCAACAGTAAGGTGATAATTCAATAATAAATAAGGTTTGGCTCGATATTCTTCTTCCTTTGGTTCTGAACAGGTCGAGCCTCGGTTATTCACCAACGTCTCGTTGGTGAATAAAAAACGTATCCAGTAAATAAACATAAGTAATAAAAAAAGACACTCTTAACAACAATTAATTAGGACGTCGGTTAAAACAAGGAAATGCAAAAGCACGTTTGCCGTGTGTACCTTTCTTGGTGCTGTTCAAAAACGCACGGAGCACGAACCGACTGCAATTTACTCCGGTGTTCTCCAGATAGAAGTCCGCTGATGCCACTCACGAGTTTCACTCTCTCTCAAGCCAGAACATCAAGTCTATGTCAGCTACCGTTATGTTTTATTTGTAAAAATATCTGCTTGAGATAAGATGCGTCCTGCTGGGGTAAAACTAGGAAGAAGAGAGAAAGGAAGACTATTACCATTTTCGAATTGCTCCCAAAAAGCTTACTCACAAAAAGGGTGACTGAGATGCAGATAATCTGGCTGGAATTTACAAATAAAGTGGGCCAACCCTAGAAGTTGGAATACAAAAAAGTAAGTAGCTTTTAAAACAGGGTCAAATAAGGTGAAAGAAACAGAAAAAAATACATCCTGTTTTCTAAGAAAAGATGAAAAGTGTGCAGCAACGAACGAGCATGCATGCTTGTGGCAATATCACCTTCACATATTATCACATCTCTTTTAGTGGATTTTAGGGTAGACGGAGCGTTGTCTCGTGTTGTGACATAATAAAAATGGTCGTAGTCACTATAACCGAGAAGGACATTGTTAATTCTTGTCTGTGCACTTAACGCCTCGAGCTTCTCGAAGAGGCATACAATCACTTGGTGTCCTCCTCTCCCCGTCTTCGATCGCAAAGTAAAAAAAAAGGGACTAAAAAAAATGAAAGCCGTTTACAACTCCCTGTAACGCCGAATTAGAGCGCAGCTCTTGAGGAGAGGGGAAGGCACGGGGGGGGGGGGGGGGGTCACGTGACCTCGGGGAGGGCGGGGTCACGCGGCCTGGAGGTTACGTGACCTCGATGAGGGGGGGGGATTTTCCCCGCTAAATTTAGGAAAATTTTCCGCAAAATTTAGCGCGGAGAATTTTCCGCTAGATTTAGCGGGAAAAATTTTCCGCTAAATTTGGCGGGGAAAATTTTCCGCTAGATTTAACGGGAAATTTTCCGCTAAATTTAGCGGGAAAATTTTGCGCTAAATCTAGCGGGGAAAATTTTCCGCTAGAATTTAGCGGGGAAAATTTCCCGCTAGATTTAGCGGGGAAAATTTTCCGCTAGATTTAGCAGGGAAAAATTTTCCGCCAGATTTAGCAGGGAAAATTTTCCGCTAAATTTAACGGGGAAATTTACCCGATCAAGCACAAGCGCGGTTACGCCGACGGCGACGCCGACGCCGACGCCGCTCAAGCCGGAAACGGACGCCTAAGAACTGCGCTCTAAAAAAGCGGATATAACCTGCCCCCCCCCCCCCCCCTCTTTTTTTCCTTTTTGTAGAACTGTTCATTTGGATATTTTTGACATTGTTGTTAGGGTCTAAAAAAATAGATTCAGGGACTTGATGTTGCAGAAAAAAGGCTTTGCAAAACTGAAAAGTGCCAAGCCTTCCTTTGCGCTGGTCAATTGACATGACAGTTTCACTGCGCTCGACTTACCCCCCCCCCCCAAAAAAAAAAAAAAAGAAAAGGAAAAAAATAGCTTTTTTTTTAGAAAGGGACGGGCCGGTGAGGGGGGGGGGGGTTGGTCCTGAAAAAAAATGTAATGGATTACAAGGAATCCGTTACGTAAAAAATGTAAGGGAATTACTTTAAAATTACTCTAGAAAATATATAATTAATCCGTTACTAAATTACTGATAAATGTAAGGGATTACAAGTAATTTAGTTACTTGTAACGGATTACGTACAAGTCTGGGCGTAATCCTTTCACTCCTTGTTCCATACAAAACACCCTAAAACTATATTTCGATGCTCAGTCCACTCACGTCGAACCGACGATACCAACTTTAACAAGCGGCTTGACAGCCGTGTAATATATCTAACTAAATATCTCATGTACGTATCAAAGACTACATAACAAAAAAATCTGAGGATTTGCAATAGGGAAAAACGAAACCTAGAATGTTTTCCTGTAGTATTTATTGCGCACATTAGCTATTTTAACGAGTTCTATCATTCGACTTTCAAGACGCTCGTGAAAGCTAGTATCGGCGATTCGACGTGAGTGGACTGAAACGTTGAATTGCAGTTTTTGGGGTGTTATATATTTGCGGTGTTTTCATCTTAAATCAGGCAGGCTAAAAGGGTCTAACCGCATGTTCCTCATATTTTTTTGTTCTCGCTTTAAAAAGCGTAGAAGCCGCAGTTGCAGAAACTAGTGCTTTTGCCCGCCGTCGCAGGTCGCGTGTTTGACACCCTCTGCTGGCGCTCAGTGTTTTTTCTGCACCTTTTATCTTTTCCCCCTCATTTAATGGGTACTATAAAGATACCTTGGTGTATTAAATATTTTTAGAAATTGTATTATTTCTCTGGTTGATTTTTGGTCAAATTTGACAGGTCATGACTTTGTCTGCACTTAAGGCAAATTTTCGTTCTTTGGCTCTATAGAAAGCCCAAAGCAAGTAAATTATAGATATAATAATATATTTATGATATGTTGACTAGCTGCTCCGCTACCTTCACCTAAACGTTGTAAGAAATAACAAATCTTGAAAGTTTGAGATCTATTTTCTCAAAAACCCCATTTTTGTAAATATTTATTTTTTAAGTTTGTTTAGATATACAAGTTAACTACAAGAAAAGTGATCTATAAATGTAATATTTTGGTTGTATGTCCTCTATTTGAGCCGCAATCGCGCGAAATGTGTGCTCCTTTGACTAAAATGAGCACACATTTTTACGCGATTGCGGCTATCAAATAGAGACATAACCAAAATTATACATTTCTAGATTGTTTTTTCTTGTAGTCAACTTATATATCTAAAAAATTAAAAAAAAAATCAAAATTTACAAAATAGGGCTTTTGAGAAAATCGACCTCAAACTTTCACAAACAAACCTACAACTCGGCATTGTGCGCCTGTACTATTTGAGAAAATATGTTTTGTATTTTTTGTTTACGTTTTCAAAAAGAAACGTAAAGTAGGCGAACTTGCGTATATTCACTCTAGTTGAAAACTTCAAATAAGAGAGAAATCACATAAGCACACTACAAAAACCATGAGTAACAAGTATATACAAATCAAAAGGCAATGCAATATGAAAAAAAAATTATAGAACGGTTCAAAGTAAACGAGGGTGACTACTCATTATACAGCTTATTACGATTGAATGATAAATTCTCACACCACCCAAATCTGTACATAAATCTTCTGGAATTTCTTTAAGGAGTTTGAAAAGTGGACCAAAAAAATACATTCCAGACTTCATCAGACGCGCCCAGCGAAGAGCCACATGGCTCGAGAAAGCGCATGTGAAGTCAAGGTGCCGTCATCTTGCACTTCAATTTTGCTGAAAATCGGAGTGTCGTGATCCAGCGCGCGGTGCAAGGACATCACTGGGAGAGCAGGTTGGTTTCCATCTT
>JAZHYW010005824.1:0-15590 GCA_037355805.1 Ixodes ricinus
TGCACGAGGGGCTCATTCCGCCTCTCGCGAGGCTGAGCACGGCCGCTAGCTCACCCTCTCCCGCGCTCCGGGAGGGGGTGATGCAGCGGCCGTGCTCGGCCTCACTGAGAGCGGAATGAGCCCTCGTTGCATGGAACGCGCGCACCGGTAGCTGTGGACAGCGCTGTAAAGCGCGTCCTACGGTAAAGATATAAAACAACCGTTTAGAGTACCGTTGGCTGAGACTAGCGCTGAGACGCCAGAAAGTCTGGTCGGTACCATTTTGAGTGTTTGTGCGTATGGCGCGTGCTTTGCTCGCCTTCCTAAGCGACACAAACGCACGTGCTGGAGCTGGCGGAGATCGTGCGCAGGGCTGTGAAAGTGTCAACAAATTTAGAATCGCCTCCAGAGTGGGCTGGCGTATCTAGAGTGTGCCGGCCACCTGACGAACGCGCATAACTCCGCACCGTTTGATGCTATTCGCATTAACGTAGATAATCATTCCCAAAGGATGGGTTCTGCTGATTTTTTTTAATGAAGGCAAAAAGTTAGATTTCTGCTTAATACCCGTGGGCACATCATTCCAAAATTAATGCACCGTTGAATACAACAAGTCTTCGATCATAAACGTTTTCACATGGTGGTAAATTAAATCGATTATGAACAGCAGCCCTGGTACTTTGATGGGTATTTAAACACAAATAAAGGCAGTTGTTCATTAGTTCTTATAATGTTATGTATTATTTGAGCTATTTTTAATTCGCATACTAAGGTTTTGGGTAGCAGGTGTAATGATTGAAATAAGGGTTGGCTTGCGTCAGTACTACTAGAAAATGGGATTGTTCTTAGCGTACGCTTCTGTAGACAACTAATTGAATCTCGGTACGTAGGATATGTATTTTCCCATGTCTCTAAGCAATATGTTAGCTGATTGTATACGAACTTAAATTAAAGAATGCACTGAATACTTAATTCAAAACATTCGCGCGTTTGTAGTAAAGTATATCACTCATAAGCAGCCTTCGAACTATAATTATTAATTTGACTTTTCCAGTGCATGTCTGAATCCTCAAAAACACCCAAATATTCGTAGCAAGAAACATGTTGTAATTTTGTATTGTCCAGGTATATAGCCAATCCATCGTAGTTTATTTTCTTTTTCCTAGAATGAAGCACTCAATTCTTGGTTTTTAGTAGGTTAATGGTGAGGTGATAACTTGCGAACCAATTTAGCACCATAATGAATTATTCAGTTACTTTGAACTGTAATTCATCGACACTATCGCCTATAGAATTAAGCCGTGTCATCAGCGAACATTAGTGAGCCTGAGTACTTCAGGATAGACGACAAATCATTTACATAAAGAGAAAATAAAATTGGTTCGAGGACTGAACCCTGTGGAACACCGGTTTGCACAGTTCGTGGGGAGGAAATAAAGTCATTGAGTGTTACGCTTTCCTTCGGTCCCAGAGAGAGCTACAAAGTAGTTGGGATATTTTACCTCTAAATCCATAATTATTAAGCTTATTCAATACGATAGTTTGATAAGCTGTATCGAACTGCCTTCTTTATATCTAGATAGACAACTATAGCAATCTTGTTGTCGTTTAGCGCCTATGTTAAGAAGTTGATTCATAGGTAGGATTGCGGTGGAAGTAGATCTATTTGGCCTAAATCCGTGTTGGTTAGGACAAAGATTGTCGTACTTATTTCCAAATGCTTTAACGCGATCACGAAGTATGTTCTCAAAGATTGTATTAATCACACTTAAAGTCGAGATTGGTGTTTAGATTGATGAGTCGAATGGATCTCCATCCTTGAAAATGGACGCTACTTTGGCTATCTTAAGTTCATTTTGATAAGTTCAGCTGTCTAAGGAATGATTGAACGTAAGAGATGAGCTGCCTAAGATATCTATATTGTCTTTAAATACTTTTAGTTGGAGGGGGCACTGGGTTTTCCGGACAGTGGATGGACGAATGGATAGGGAAAGAACTTGCGGTAACTAAGAAAAGATTGGAAGATTCGTGGAAAAGATGTAAGGAGGGGTGAAAATACGAGATAGAAATAAGCAAGGGTAACACTTTAAAAGGGGGGGGGGGGGGCTAGTGTTGAACAATATTCATACAAATTAACAACAACAACAACAAAAGAGATGAAATGTTGAGGCCAGGTGGCGCAAGCTGCTCGCCCGTTGGCAAAGTGTATAGCCATTACCATCCATCCATTCATCCAACAAACTCGTGTTCCTGATTGGCAGACACTTGCTGCCAATAATTGCTGCAGATATCCGAAAGAACCCAGTCTTAGTCTAATACAGATGCTTTGGCCGGACGGAGACACAAAACCCTGACACAGGGCCACTATAAAGACAGGAAATAGAATGTCCGTGAAGAATGAAACACACAACTCAGATAGGCATCAATCACTCACCTTGAAAACACTTGCCATGAGTGGCCAAAGAGCAAACTCCTGGCCTTGATTGGCTGGTGCTTGCAACCAAGACCTACATGTAAAGAGAAGAAAAACCCGGTCTTAGTCGAACTTGGGTGATCTTGCAGAAGAGAGACAACAAAATACTAATGCAAGACCACTACAGGAAATGACATCCAAGATGAATGGAACACAAAACTCATAAAGGCGGGCAATAGCTCATCTTGAAAATACTTGCTCTTGGTGGCACGAGAACAAACTCGTGTTCTGGTTGGCAGCCATTTGCTGCGAAGAATACCTGCAGATATCCGAAAGAACCCAGACTTAGTCTGACACAGATGCTTTGGCCGGACAGACACAAAAGCCTGATACAAGACCAAAAAAAGCAGGAAATAGTGCCTGTGAGAGATGAAAGGAGACCCAGGTGGAGAGGCTCGTTCTCTGTTTCACCTTAGTCAATAGTGTGGGCCATCCTACTAAAACAATGCACCTTCGCTAAAAAATATATATATATATATATATATATATATATATATATATATATATATATATATATATATATATATATATATATATATATATATATATGTTTTGCCTCAGTTAGCAGAGTTTACTGCCAAGGGTATACCTGCACGCCAGAACAAGTCAGACTTAGTCGCAGTTTTTTTTCTTTGATGAGCGACAACATAATCTTACACGAGTGATGAAACAAAATATAAGCCCAGCTAGCCAGGCTAGTTCTCCTTGATGGAAGCACAGTGCCTCGGCCGACAACATGAGGTTCGATTCTTGGTCACTTGTCATATTTGGTGGGAATAGTCAAATGTGAATGTGTGTGTTCAATGATTTTTTTTATCAATTTAGGAGGGAATCCAAACATGGCCGATGCTTGTTCTTATATCCATCGAAACGTAGATGAAACGATCTATTTAAACCCCGGCAACTGAAGAAGAGATGGCCTCCAGTATTCCGCACCGTCAGCATTAGTCATAGCTATACAAATACGTCCAGTTCTGCATGTTCTAGACATCATCGCTCGCTATCTGGCATATATCTTTAATCTTTGTTTTCTTAGAAACCGCCACATTCCCCCCAAAATGCAGTTAGCTAAGATAATTGCACTTCACAAGAAAGGGGATAGAAATGATATAAACAACTACACGAAAGGTTTAGAAAAAATTACACCATCTTCCCGAGGGGAACTATGGGGTGATGCGGAGCATCGCGGATCGTAATTAATTTATTCCCTTCTTGACTGATTTCTTTTGGCCGGCCGGATTTGGGCTGCGGCGGACGCGAGCGGCCGAGAAACGCTAGCAGACGACAGCCGCAGAGTTGCGGGGAAAGCCCACCCCACCGGAAAGCCCTGGCGTGGCGCTGCGACCCGCGCGCCCAAAGCTATCCTCCTTTCACTCCTCCGGGGGAAGCGCAGCGCCTACCGCTGCTTATATTCACACTTGAAGGAGAGGAGACTAGGGAGGAGAGTTGCGCATGCGCGCGCGGTGTGAGTAGAAGCGAACGCACGCGAAGTGCACGCAGCTGGTAGAGAGAGAGAGCGGAGAGAGTAACGCGCAGCTGTTGGAGAGAGGGAAGGAGGAGAGTTGCGCATGCGTAGTGTGAGTGCGCGACGACGCCGACGCCGCGGGACATAGACCCGAGCAAGAGATGCTCCGCATCTAAAAATAACACATAATCGTAAGTACTCTTTTTATAGAAAAGCATAACATCATTACAAAATCCCCAGTTTAAGTTTAGAAAAGAAACGTTCTCACGGAACTAAGCTCTACTGGGCCAGAAGGAGCTCACATTTTACGCCAACATAGAAGATAGGAATGTAGTCCTACCCTATTGAAAAAACCAGCACAAGCTGGTCCCAGCATCCCAGCTTCATGCTGGGTTATTGCCCCAGCATGCCCAGCACAAGCTGGTCCCAGCATCCCAGCTTCATGCTGGTCCCAGCATCCCAGCTTCATGCTGGGTTATTGCTCCAGCATGCCCAGCTTGCCGTGCTGGTCGAGCTGGTTGGATGCTGGGTTGTGCTGGGTGAATGCTGGGCAAATGCTGGGTCATGCTGGGTGAACTGCTCATGCTGGTTAGGCTGCTGTACTTCCCCACCAGTTTAAATGAATACACAGGATAAACAAGCCAAACTCTTTAGAAAAGCCAGCTCGGCATCTAATTTATTATTTTCGTATTCGCGGTCTGCTCACATGAGCTCAGATGCTACACATCCACTGCGCTGACACAGTAGTAACCGGCGCACAGACAGTGGTTCTCGGTGCAAAACAAACAATGCTATTAAAACTAGATTGCTTATCTCTCAACACGAAAAATACTAGACACACGCCAAAAACAGGCAATAACAATAACAAAATACTACACGGATGAGAGAAGCGAACCTGGGTCCAGCCCGTAATGGGGGCGAAGCGTCCTCTTGAGTAGTCGGCAGGGGCGAGGAAATCCGTGTGGCTTGGATGCATCGGCGATACTCCTCGGCACCACCGTCATTCACGAGCACACAGATGTTCGAAGACACGAAACGACGCCTCAGTCGGGGCATCCGACTTCTTCCCGCGCTGAACGGACTGCCACTCGCTGTCTCCTTAAATCCCGCTTCGCTTGCACCGCCGTTCAAGTAGTCGCCAAACAACGCGCACACAGCCGTCCCTTCGAAAATCTGCCCAAGATAGCCAAACGTGTCTCAAATTCTCCGTTCCTACCACTCTCTCTCTCTTTTCTCGCACACAAAGGAAGCTCGCAGCGTGCCTGAAGCGCCCGGTCGTCCACCAAAAACGAGAGGACAAAGAACAGGACGTGGCATCGTCCCCACCCCAGCCGACCTTGGCGCGCGCGCTCCCGGCAATACCAGTTCGACAAGCTCTCGCCGACCTTGGCGTGCGCGCTCCCAGCAAGACCAGCTTGGCCAGCTTGAACCAGCTTGGCCAGCTTGAACCAGCTTGGGCCAGATTCAGAACCAGCTCAAACCAGCATGACAAGCTTGAACCAGCTAAAGTACCAGCTTGCCCAGCTGCAGTGCCAGCTCGAACCAGCTCGAACCAGCTTGAACCAGCTTGAACCAGCTTGATTACTACCTAGACCAGCTCGAACCAGCTCGAACCAGCTTAAAAACCAGCTAAACCAGCTTGCCCAGCTTGATATCCTTGCTGGTTTTTTCAATAGGGTAGGCATTTTCGTAGACTTTACAAAAGCATTTGATTATATTAACCACGAGTTACTCATTCGAAAAGTTGAGTTTTATGGTATCAGAGGACATGCAGCACTCCTCATTAAATCATACTTGAACGTCGCTAACAGTTCGTTAATACTAGCGGTCACTTATCCGATACAAAATCAATTAAATCTGGAGTACCACAAGGCAGTATCACTGGAGGCCACTACTGTTTAGTATATACATTAATGATATCGTTCACATAGCAGAAAACGCAAAGTTTATCATTTACGCTGATGACACCAGCCCCTTTTTTCAGCTAAGAATTGCAATGAAATTTCTTGTGTTGCTAATAAAACCATAAAAGTCTAGGAAACCTGGGCTAGTTCAAATAATCTTATCACAAGTAAGAAAAAAAAAACTAAGGCGACCTTTTTCAACCCTAGAAATAGAATACCATCCTAACAAGCGACATTTTCTTAGACTCCTCTCCAATCGAAATAGTAAACACATTTGAAATTTTGGGGGTAATTTTCTTAAAGCACATGTCTTGGACCGAACATGTGGACTATTTAATTTCTAAACTTGCCAGAATAACTGGTATGTTACATAGACATCGTCATATTCTTCCTATTGGAGTTAAGCTGATTTTATATAACTCATTATTTTTATCTCACCTGAACTACTGTCATCTAGTCTGGGGACCACCACAAAAACTAACCTGCAAAAACTATTTTACTGCAGAAAAGAGTGCTCAGGATCATATGCAACGTGCCATATAATTTTCATACTAACGAAATTTTTGTTGGGCTGGGTGTTCTGAATGTATTTCAATACTACGATTTTAGACTGTGTGTGAAATATAAACATGAATATAAAGATATAAACAGCTTTTGGTGCGCTTAGCAGCCCTCAGAAACAAACCTATAACATTTAGGGTTGTTCGTTTTCGGGTAAAACCCGATTTTACCCGATTTTTACACCCCGAACATGTTTCAGGAGAATCGGTTAAACCTGATTTCTCCCCGAATTCCAAAACCACATAACCAACCTATTTATTTTTACGCCGCACGGAGTTGCGGTGTACACACGCCATCTGCCCCTGCCTCCGGGACAACAGTGACCTATAGTTAATTTCACAAGCTGCCTGCAGCACTGTGGACCCTACACGGCTCTCAACCAACCGCCCACCGAGCGCGCCTGAACTCACCGTGACATTCTATAGAGGCCGGCTGAAGAAAAGCGACAATAGAGCTAGGGCCTCGAGGGGACATTCTGTCCCTCCGCTGTGCAGTGTGGAACCGCCTCGGCACGCCACGTAGCTGGGCCCTGCTGCACGCAGCTTGTGAAATGCACTATCAATCCCCCTTCGACCGCTTTTAGGTGTCGTCGCCCAGCAGGGTCTCTCGGGCAGCATGGCCATCTCGCGGCGGTCTGCCTTTCTCACGAACAACATCCGAGCCATCAGTCGCGTAGACAGATCGGGACAACTTAACAGGTTTATTCCATCGCTGTGGCTAGGCGTTACGTCCGGACGGAGCAGTGAAAAGCGTATGCCTAACCCTCCCCCCCGCCCTCTTCTCTCTCCCCGTGAACACAAGGAAGGCGGAGATTCGGACGTAACTTGAGTTACGTTGGACGTAACGCTAGACACTTCGTTGTTCCGCTAGCGAAATATCTGATCAAAGACGACCGTGCCTCGAACGGCCGGGGTTCTTGTTGACACCTGAGGAGAGGAGGATTCCATGGGAGGTGCTTCCCCTCGAAGCGACCGACGACAATAGGAAGCATCGGAAAACCCTGATGTCCCCCATTTACCAGCTTGAAACATATCCCTCATTTGAAGACGTTAGCTTTAAAAGCTCTCCGTAATACCCTGCGATAAAAAAACGAATGTATTACTGGAGATACATTCCGTAAATTTAATCTGAAAAAAAAACGAAATTCGGAATGTTTTCACAAAAATTGATTTCTCCCGCGATTATCAGCTTGAAAGAATAGCACCCTATTTTCATCCCCGAATTTACAAAAATATGAAACCCGAAAACGAACAACCCTATAACATATTGCACTCTGCCATTCCGATTTCTGGGTAGTAGATGTATCTCGCACTGACTATGGTTTACAGACGATTAAGAAAACACTGCCAACGTTTCTGAACAAAATGATCCGGTCTAACTTCGATATAGAATCCTGTAGCATCTGTGATATTAGGAGACATTTTCTATCAAAGTAATTATGTGATTACACTGACTCCCTCGTAGGTGTTTTTCTTTTTGTTTGCTCTTTGCTTTGATATTAGGAGATATTTTTCTATCAAAGTAATTATCTGATTACACTGATTCTCTCGTAGGTGTTTTTGTTTGCTCTTTGCCTTTATTTGTTTTTTTCTTGCTTTATAGAATTTCTTGTGTATGCTTTTGCAACCGCTGTGTATCTGTGAGGGGGCTGAGGACCAGTCAAGCTGCTTAGACAGCTTTTTTTTCCTCAGCTTCCACCATATTTATATGGTAAATATAAAGCTATTTTATAAGTGGAAAATAAGGCAATCTTCCTTGCAGCCGACAGCTGCAAATGAAATTCGTATACACCGATAAACGACCTGGAAATAAGATTGGGGTGGTGGCCGAGTGGTTTGAGGTGTCAAAGTTCGAACTTACAGACTGTGTATTTATTTTATTTTATTTATTTGTCTTATGTCCAGAAACAGCCGAGGCCTTAGTATTGGTATACTATCTCGCACAACATACACTTAAAAATAAAATAAAAAACACGTACATGTAATGGCAGAACACATATAAAACCCAACACTGATGTTAGTAAATGTAAATGGATTAGTGCGTTTTAAAATCCCACTAGTTCCCTAAAACGTCAGCCACCGCGCTCAGTGCATTAAAATTGCTCTGAATTCGTAAAATTGGGGAAATGAACTTATGTTTTGCACGTAAAACGTGTTGTGGTGTCGACAGTTTACCTGAGGGACATGTATAGAAAGCAGAGAAACAGCCTAGAACAACGTAATCTACTATGTACAGTTTTATACAAAAATTTATAATCGCGAAAACTACGACGAGCTTCCAGTAATTGCAAGTTTGGTCAATCTAACATTAACTCGTAGCCAAAAAAAAGGCGGCGATTGTAATATTTAACGGTCGTGAACAATAGCGTGCAATTTTCTCTGCACAGTTCTAGGACATTAGAGTTGGTCAGACCCAGACAGTTCCAAACTACAGAGCCACACCCGTTTGAGCGCACTAATCGATGCGTAGAAGCCTGACGAGACAGAACAGCTTTTGAAATAACGGGTAATATGTGAAAACAAACTTAAAAGTCGCATGCAAGAGCTAACCAAAAATGACTGCATTTCTCACGTGGTGAATGCTGTTGATTGGGGCGAAGCTCTGGTGGTGCAGATGATACTGATTTTATTGTTCATAGGTAGTGCTGATGGTGCTGATTTTTTGGAGGAGACCAAATGTATTGGTCTCCCAAATACTTTTCCAAATACATTCCTCAAAATTTGCGTCAGCGACATTAGGCCACCTGCAACAGGGTTTCTGGGTATCTCATTTTCATTTGCATCGCACACCTCGGGAGTTAGTGTGCGAGGCTCTAGTAAGGTAATAGAAATAGAATCACAAAAATGTAATCAGCTTGGACGTAATAGGTGAAAAAAGTACTGAGCTTCAAGCAGCTTTTTTGTCGATTCCATTTTGGTATAGACCAACAAAGAACCGAGACGACCAAGACGTGCAGCACTAGCTAGAGAATCGTTTTATTGTTGCAACTCGCACCAGTTACGAAATTCTGGACCCGAGCATTTAGAATGTTCCAGGCAAAAATATGGATGGAAATCAGGCTGAGGGATGTATTTTCGGCCACAAATATTTGAGGGATGTATTTTCGCCGACAAAATTATATTTAATTGCAATTGTATTTGAAATACCCACGTTTTAGTATTTAAATACACACGTCAAATATACATTATCCAATTTGTAATTAAATACAAATGCAAAATACACAAAGTCTTGAAATACTGCCCATCCCTGGCGTGGCCTATTCATCGCGGTGCTGCAGCAACAATGAAATCAATTGCTATAGTCCGTTTCATCTTACGTTTAAGCACAGCAGATGTTTCGAGCCATCGGAACCAATCGGAGGCCGTGTGAGTGTCACGCGACCTTGAGAGAGGGGCACAGCGACGCGCGGAAAGCGTATCACGGGCCACGTCCACAGAATCGGGATTGGCTAAGATAGCTCGCAGCATCCAGACGTAAGGTGAAACGGGGTATAGGCGGGTTCTTCTTTTATATATGAAAGGCTAGTGACGTCACTCCCCGCGTCGCAAGCTGCCGCGGCCAACAGCAATCTTCACCGGGAACGTATGCGGTGAGCGCTACGTGCTTCGCATTGTTTTCAGGAGCTCCTTATCATTCAATATATGGTTAGGACGCTTGTTTTGTGCTTATTCTTTATTGAAACGAATGTTGTGCTGTATATTGTATGCGTGCGTGTTTGTACTTTTCGCTTCAATCTTCTGAAGTCTTTTTTTCCGTGAGAATGCCGGCACGAAAACACACGCGGAGAGAAGGAACGTGCTTCAGATTGTTCGCAGGAGCCGTTATCACCATTATGCGGTTTGCACTTCACACAAGGGCTTCGAATGACGTCAACCCTTTTGAAGCAGCTGCAAACCTAATCTTTACCGGAACGCGTGGGAGGTGTTCCTATTGTTCACACGCGCCTTATCATCCATCATGTGGTTTTGATGCTTGTTTTGTGGTTTTCTTTATTGAAACGGATACTGAGCTGTATGCTGAATGCCTGATTTCAAAGGAGATATGCTGCTTTGCCTTCAATTGTTCGCCGGGAGTTTTTTGCTTCAACGCCTAACGATACGAAAATTTCCTTGGCTGGTAGAGGTATGCAGCTTCGCTGTAAAAATTTGATACACGATTTGTAAAACTAAGGGATGAATCAATATACACTCCTTAGGGCCGGTTGCACCAACGTCGCTTACCTTAACCCAAAGCGGCTCTTTACTAAGTCGGCTTAGCGCCCTAAGCCGAGCTTGGATAAGCACGGGTTTAAATTCCGGTTGCACCAACGTTAACCCGGCTTTACAAAGGCGCCCCTAGCTAAACGCTGGATTTGCCTAGGGAATGTAGGGACAAACAGAGCGAACTAGGGAACGCTCAGAGGGATGAATACGATTGGCGGAAAGGAATCACGTGATGTAAAAAAAAAAAAAAACTGCCGCAATAGTAGTAGTTGGCGTCTGCTTTTCGCTGTATTTCTTCGGTGAGTAACGAATTAAAGGTCTCCAAATTCAATCATTTTTTCGCTTAACTTTCAAAAACAGGAGTCAAAGCTTTAAATAAACACGAATGCTCTTTACATCTGTGATTGTGTGTTTAATATCGGTTGATAACAGAATATTTTGACAGTGACAGTAGTTTTCGTGCTCACATTTTGAGATAACGGAGCCATCGGGGGCCCCAAGTCTCACCGAACGCGAAAAGGACTCTCTACTCGCTACATTGCTGAAGACAAAACATCATCGAGAATAAGTAGGCAGGTAAGATGATTACTGAAATCAAGTCATGCCTGAGACCGATGAAGTTCAAAACAGCGACGAACTCGCCACGGCAGCTGCGAAAATGCCCGGAAATCGTCGAATAGAAGTCGTCGAGATCTTGCATCAACCGTACTCGTTGCTATCAGCAAGGTGACAAAACTGCACTGTACCGTCGTTGAACTGATTGTGTCAAACCCTTTGGTAATGGAACTACGTATATTTTGCTTTAGTGACAAGGAAAGAAGGTATAACTATCAATACATCAAAGCGATACTACTGGTAGATCCCTTGATGATCATACAAACTGTCAATTATTGAACACGCAAAGGTCGCCCAGAACCATTTTTTTATTCCTGCTGATAGAGAACCAGAAGCTTGTTCGCGAGTGATAATAAGCAGATCTTGAGTTCATACAAATAGACGGCGGCAGACTTCGAAGTATAGAAAACTCCCACTAGTACATCACATCGTGCCGACGAGAACGGTTGTCTCTTCGCATCACCTGCCCCAGGCTGCCCCAATACAGCGCTGAACGAATCTCGCATTGTAGTCGTTACGATTTGTCGTCGCCACGAATGAAAGATATAAAGCAAAACATTTCTAAAAAGCACGATCACCAGAAAAGTTGCGGTTATAGAACGCAGTTTTCTGAAGTGAAGATTCTACTCGCGAGACAAGGAAAATTCACTGAAGGTTGTCTCAAAACTAAAGAAATTGAATTTTTGCAGTTTTATTATTTAAATGCACCGCAATTTGATGCAAACGGCAGAAGTGTCGACAATCAGCTGATGGCCGAGATCACGTACGGCTACTATTTCAACGCACCGATCGGATTAAAGGATATGCTTTGCAAGCAGAAATTAACAAGGTGTTAAATAGCAATACGTGACAGTTATGCGAAAATCAGTAAGTACATACGAACAGGCTCGTTGACAGAAAAACCAACGGGAAGGCAGACGTGAGCCCCACAGCTCCGTCCGTATCTCGGTTAGGGCTAACACGCACTGAGAGTGGAGAGCAAACTTGAAAACAGGGGTCGATAAACACTTCACGAGACAATATTTTGCATCCTTGTCACAATCGAAGGCCACTCTGTCGAGACTCTCACGCTGTTATGGCCTAAAACACTTTGTACAACCACTTTCGTCCACCGCGTCGACCGCCACAAACCAGCCGCCATGTTTATAATCCAGGATTAAGAAACAAGCAAAAGCAAAGCGCCCAATGTTGGGCGCTCAAGATAAGCGTAGTTTAGTGCTAGGTTTAGCGATAAGCGAGTTTGGTGCAACCGAACGAAACCGAAACTTAGCTTAGGTTCCCGGCTAAGCTCCGCTTTTCGCTAATGGCCGATTCACACGACGGACTGATCCGCGGACGGATTGATCACGTGACGACATGTCCGCGGATCGTCCGTCTCCCAAGCGCATCCACACGAGGGACACGACGAGCAGACGCCAGCGAGGACGGACCGAACCTGTTCGCCACCCCACAGTGCCGAGAAACTCCAACATCGCACTGTGGCACCGTTGTCCAAGAGAGAAATCGACGTTTGCTACCGCGATCATAAATCGTACGCCGCTGTTACGTACAGATCGAGACAAAACACCGTGATAGGCTTCGCGCGAAGCGCCACAAGCTTTACTGACCCAAAGCATGAGAGTGACACAGGCATGGTCCTGCTCGAGAAGGGTTCCGCGTAGAAGCGACGAAGTTCTGGGCTCGCGGAGGGGCGTTCGAAGATGCCTTCACGCACTCCGCGCTCGTGCACAACACTCAAGTACACCACAGCCACAAGAGAGGTCTTGCTCGGTGAAATCCTGATTGGACGTGCAAGAATTATCGCGGCGTGCTAGACGAGTTTTGACGGGAGCTTCTTGACGCGGACCCGGAGGAGTACCGGAACCTGCGTCGCGTCAGCCAGACAAGTTTCTGCAGTTTCTTTCACACGTGAAACCAAGAAACGCGCGACAAAATGAACCAGCGAACGCACAACGCACAGCGATGCGCCATTTTTGTTTTCATCGCCTAGAAACAAAACAAAAAAAGAGAGAACAATGTACCGTTGCCAGACTAAACGCTTTTCAAGTCGATCTCCCGCTAAAAGTCCGCGAGTGAAAAAGGCGCTCGACTTTATCAGTCCGCGCGTCCGCGGACGAGGCGCGGATCGCAGGAATCGGTGACGTGCCGGTCACGTGGTACACGGTCCGCGGACGAAAATCGCGATTCGGTCCGTCGTGTGAATCGGCTATAAGCGGCGTTGGTGCAACCGGCCCTTAATCACACTGGTTTCTGGCCCGCTAATGCCACAAGTTGCACATACAGCCGTCGAGGTAAAGTAAAACTCTGCTCCAGGGGCACGTAGTACACATTCACGCATGTTGCATCAGCGAATGTTTTCCGCAAGGTTTACACGACGTCATTTCTTGATCTCTATCCAAGCGTGTGACGGCACAGAAACGCAGCCCTTCGTCGTGCCAAGGCATATGTCCCTTGATCACGCTACCTAACTGCGAGACTTGCGTCCGACGAGTTGTACCTTTCCCTGCGGTGCCACGCTTTCGTAAAACTCTCCACGGGTTCTCAAAGGCAGTTTCGGCTGTTTGCGCGGGGTTTTCAAGGACTTCTTCGGCGAATGACGGCGAACAAGCAGAAAACGCGTCTGTCAGCACGCAGCTGCTCAGCCTCTGCAACGCTTCACCCGGCAGATCTACACAGGCCCAGGATGGCCGATTCGGAACTTCTGTGGTCGCACTTGCGCTGCAGCGACCAAGGGGGGACGCGAGATCCAGCAAATGGTCAAAGAGATCAGTGTCCAAACCCGGCTCTGGCTAAAAAAGTAGCGTGTGTGTATGTTTAT
The DNA here is from genome assembly GCA_037355805.1 of Ixodes ricinus. Taxonomy (NCBI): domain Eukaryota; kingdom Metazoa; phylum Arthropoda; class Arachnida; order Ixodida; family Ixodidae; genus Ixodes; species Ixodes ricinus. The sequence continues at coordinate 14,018 of JAZHYW010005824.1, forward strand.
ACAGCCTAGAACTTAGTCTGCTTCAGCGGACGACTTGTTTCCCAGCTGTAGATTAGAAATGTAGCCAGTGCACAACAACCGCTAGCCTGGGGTCTTTAACGTGCACCACGCAGTAGTGATACACGACCGCACGCCGTTACGATGCTCATCCATATCGAAACGGGCAGGGAGGGGGGGGGCGATTGAACACAGGATCCCTGGTCCTGCAGCGCGAGCTTTCGCTCCACGTGCTCCGAGCTGGTGTGCGCGAGCACATTGGCCACCGATCCCCCCACGAGGGGAATCGGTGGCCGAGTGGGCTAAAGCGCACACCCAGCTCGACGCGCGTGGAGTGAAAGCTCGCGCTGCAGAACTCAGGGATCCTGGGTTCGAGCCCCATCCCGCCCGTTCAGATCTGGGCCGTTTGCTCGAAGCGCTAACCGCGGCTAAAGTTAGCCGCAGTACCTAGGAGAGGGATTTTAAAATCACGTGACTGGCTCGGTAGGGATGCGGGGAAACATGGCGGTGCCCCGGTGAGTGAGCGCCGCTCGCTTTGGAACTAATATGTCGTTGTAGCTGCAATATCGAGCGCGTTAGTCAGCAACGAATGGTGCAGGAGGCTTTCGCTTTGCATTTCCTCACTTAAATCTCAAAGCATGGGCAATGACCTCGCCGCATTTTTTAGATAGTCTTTCGATTCTGGCCATTCCTAAGCCTAAATGAACGCGATAATTGTCGGCATGGCAACGTCTTTGGAAAGTGGATTGCCTTGACTCAATCGGCCGGGTATTGATAGCACACAAAAGCAGACAGCGTCCCACTAGACCTTTTTCTAAATTACCCAAGCATCGAGGAGAACGCTAGAAGTGTAATTCTACGGTCCACGCGCGCTGGCCTTCCTCTTATAAAAGATTCGAAGTAAATAATCATAATAAGGCTTTGACGAACGCGCGTGCAAGGCAAAATTTGTTTTAGACTTTTTGCTTTAGAACAATTACTACTGCAGACGCCAGCACGTGCAGCGCGTGTAACTACACTCGCAGCATGCACCTCGGCGCTTGGGAAACTTAGAAAAAGGTCTAGTGGGACGCTGTCTGCTTTTGTGTGCTATCAATACCCGGCCGATTGAGTCAAGGCAATCCACTTTCCAAAGACGTTGCCATGCCGACAATTATCGCGTTCATTTAGGCTTAGGAATGGCCAGAATCGAAAGACTATCTAAAAAATGCGGCGAGGTCATTGCCCATGCTTTGAGATTTAAGTGAGGAAATGCAAAGCGAAAGCCTCCTGCACCATTCGTTGCTGACTAACGCGCTCGATATTGCAGCTACAACGACATATTAGTTCCAAAGCGAGCGGCGCTCACTCACCGGGGCACCGCCATGTTTCCCCGCATCCCTACCGAGCCAGTCACGTGATTTCAAAATCCCTCTCCTAGGTACTGCGGCTAACTTTAGCCGCGGTTAGCGCTTCGAGCAAACGGCCCTGGATGAGCATCGCATCCAGCGTGCGGTCGTGTATCACTACTGCGTGGTGCACGTTAAAGACCCCAGGCTAGCGGTTGTACCGCACTGGCTAAATTGCTCATCTACAG
>JAZHYW010005825.1:0-84572 GCA_037355805.1 Ixodes ricinus
TGCTGCCGTGGCAGCTGAAGTCGACCGCCCTGCTCCGGTACCGGTGAAGAACAACCTTTTTATTCGATCCTCTTCTTCTTCAGACTACAAATGCGACAGTAGCGCCGCCACAACAGTTCCCCCTTCAAGAATAAAAAGGAAATGCTATGTACAACATTAGAAACAAGAACACTAATATAAAACAAAATCCCGCAATCTTTGTGGTCTGGAGGTCTGTCTGGCAGACCGTCTTGGTTCCATGGCCACTGAACTGGGCGAACTGATGAGGGGACATCCCGGTGCCGGCGAGGTCGATGGAGATGCCGGCAACGCAGTCTCCAACAATGTCGCGGGAGGTGATTGTGGTTGCGCGACCATAGAAGGCGAAGATGCGGTTGATGATGGGGTCGCTGATGGTGTCGAGAACCATGGGATGTGGCCCAGGTCAGCTTGAGGAGGTGGCTTCGTGCTTGGTGGTACGACGACGAGCCGCTTCCTGTTCCACACTTTCCCGTCTTCTAGACGGTAGGCGTTCTTCCCCAGGTATTTCACCACCTTGAGGGGCGCAGAATAGCTGAGGCTACCTTTAGGAATGTGTCCTGGTAGCTTGACCCGTACTCTATCTCCAGGTTTCAGCACGCTGACTCTGGCTCCCCGGCGAGCATCCGTATACTTCTTGAACTTCTGCTGGTACTGAGTCACTCGTTGTCGCAGCTCTCCCAGACTCTTTGTCGGTTCATCGAAGAAATCCTTGGACGGGCCCCCACGATGTCCAGCCTCGTCCTTGGATGGCGTCCATGCAAGAGGAACGCCGGCTTCTCGCCTGTGGCAGCGTGAGGAGTACAACGGTAGACTCCTAGGTACTCCACCACCGCTTCCTTTAGGGGACGCTGCTCCTGGACACTGATCTGCACAAAGTCCTTGAACACCCGGTTGAAACGTTCGATCTGTCCATTACTTTGGGGATGGTACACCGAAGAGAAGGTGTGTCGCACTCCCCGTTCTGTCAAAAATGCTTCAAACTCAGCAGAAACGAACTGAGGGCCATGATCACTCACAAGCTCAGTAGGGTAGCCTTCCCGGCTAAACACTGCCCGTAAAAACGAGATGATCTTTCTTGACGTCACTAGTGCCGTCAGACACACTTCGGGCCACTTGCTGAAATAATCTATTAGTGTTACAGCGTACCGGCAGTCGCTTGGAGCATTGGCAAAGGGCCCAATAATGTCTACTCCCACTTTTTCCCAGGGAGCAGACGGAAATGCAACCGGATGTAGAGGAGGTACCACGGGTTTTGCAGACTTGTCAACTGCTTGACAAACACCGCAGGACCTAACTGCAGTTTCAATGTGTCTGTCCATTCCAGGCCACCAATACGAGTCTCGAGCCCGCTGCTTAGTTCTTGTTATTCCAGGGTGAGCTTCGTGGGCTAGTTCCACAATCTTCGCAGTAAGAGCGGTAGGAACAACAACCCGATCCCCCGAAACAGCAGGTCTCCACTCGTGGAAAGTTCTTCTTTTACTTGGTGAAAGGGTGCCAGGTCAGGATGCAGCTCCTTTCTTGGTGGCCAGGTGCCGGTTGTCAAAGCAATCACTTGTTGCAGACGGTTGTCCTGCCGAGTCTCTTCGACTAACTCTTGCTGCGATAGACACGAAGAAATGGCACAGACAACATCGTCTTCCTGGGTCTCCCCGGGCGCATCAAGAGGCATACGCGAAAGAGCATCTGCCACAAAGTTGTCTTCTCCCTTCTTGAAGACCATGGTGAAGCTGTATGCGAGCAAACGAGCATACCATCTTGCAATCCTGAATGGTCGTTGGCCAGTCCCTTGCGAGCCCAACAGTGTCAACAGTGACTGGTGGTCGGTCTGCAGCGTAAAATGCCGACCCCACAAGAAAACGCGCCAGTGCTCGCACGCCCACATACAGGCCAACGCCTCACGCTCTCCAGCGGAGTACTTCCGCTCCTGTGGCGTCAGGGTTCGAGAAGCAAAGGAGACGGTCACAAGGTCTCCATTTTTCTTCTGCTGTAGAACAGCTCCAAGGCCGTATGCTGAGGCGTCAGTTGTCACGACCACGGGCAGCTTAGGGTCGAACATTTGGAGAGGCTCACAGGAAAGTAAGGACTTCAGTCTCTGAAAACTGTCTTCCCGAGCAGCCGTCCAGCGGAAAGGTTCACCCTTGCGTAGTAGCTCACGTAGTGGTTCTGCCAGCTCTGCATACCGAGGGATGAACTTGGCGTAGTAGCCGACCATGCCCAGAAACGAACGTAGCATGGTGACGTCTGTAGGTGCTTGAGCCTTGACAATCGCGTCAACATGGCTTTGCATGGGTGACACTCCCCGCTCGCTGACAACATGCCCCAAGAATGACAGTTCCCGAACATTAAAGATGCACTTGTCGTTTAGCTTCAAGCCCGCTTCGCTGATGCGACGGAGAACTTCATGCAGATTCTTGAGGTGCTCCTCTTCGGTAGTTCCAAAAACAATGATGTCATCCAGGTAGCAGCGTACTTGTTGACATCCCTTCAGGATTGTAGTCATCATTTTCTGGAACGCAGCAGGAGCCGATGCCAACCCAAAACAAACCCTGGTGAACCTGAAAAGTCCATCGTGGGTTATGAACGCCGTCAGGTCTCGGCTTTCCGGGCACAAAAGGACCTGATGGTACGCGCTCGATAGATCCAGGCGTGAGAAGTACTTAGCTCCGACTAGTGCTTGTAGCAGTTCCTCAGTGTGAGGCAACGGAAAGCTATCAATTATGACGGCCTTGTTTACTTCTCTTAAATCGACACATAGTCGAACTTTCCCGTTCTTCTTTTTCACTGCCACGATCGGCGAGACCCATTCGGACGCATCAATCCTCTCGATGACGCCTGCTTGTAGAAGTCGCTGGAGCTCTTCGGAGACTTCGTCTCTGACAGAAAACGGAAGTCTTCGCAGCTTGGCAGAAACGGGCTGAACTCCTTGACGCGTCTTCACCTTGTGAGCGAACTCCTTCGCGGTACCGAGGGTGCCGTCAAAAAGGTGAGCGAAGTCATGTACCAAGTTTCGAGGGAGTCCAGCTGGTACGCACGTGGTGTTGAAACATTTCAACGCGCTACCGCTGATCTCAAGAGATAAACAAGCGATGGCGTCGATGCCGAGTATGTCCGTACCGTTCGGGACAACGTAGAAGCGTACAGAAGCCTTGCGCTCCTTGTAACCGACAGCAGCAACAAAGCAGCCTGCTACGGCGATCTTCTGCTGCGAAAAATCGAACAAACTTGCGGACGTACCTTGCAGCTGGTAAGCAGAACTGAAGTTTCTTTTGTACGTATCTTCCGACATTATGGAAACTGCTGACCCTGTGTCAACCAAGAATGATAGGGGTGTTCCTTCGACTTGAACTGAAATGTAGATACCGCTCTTCGGTTTATCGTGCACGTGAAGAATACTAACAACGTCCTCGTCAGAGCCATTCAAGCACGCAACTTCTCTGACACTACCCCTTTGCTAGTGTGACTGGCGGTACTCTTGCAGACAGCACGAAAATGTCCGACTTTTCCTGCATCCAGCACACTTTTTCCCTCTTGCTTTGCACGTAGCGGAATTTGCAAGATGTCCCGACGACCCGCAGCGGTAACATTTCTTCGAAGTGGAGGATGAAGGTTCTCCCTGTGTACGCTGTGGTCGCTCGGTTTTCGGAGACTTAACGTCCACCTTCTGCACCGATGAAGACGATACGAGCTCTTTGGAGTACCGGACCGCTTCCTCGACCAGTCGGCCGATGGACAACGCCCGGTCCAGGGTTAGACTACTTCCTTCCAGTAGTAGACGCTCTCGTAACTGCTGGCTCGTAGTCTTCGCCACCAGCTGATCTCGGATGAACTCGTCCGCCAAGAGTCCGAACTCGCAGTCCGCCGACAGGTCTCGCAGCTCGGCAACGAATACTTCGACAGATTCCCCCGGTAGCTGCGCTCGCTGCCTGAAGCGGTGTCGTGCAACGACCACGTTCGAAGTTGCCGCGAAGTAGGTCTCCAGGGCCGCCAAAGCGACATCGTACTCGTCCGGCGCAGTCGGTGTCTTCGTGCCGGCAGTTGTTTCCTTCAGTGGTACCGGAGGATGCGTCTCCGGAAGTGTGTAGAAGACTCTCTGTCCTTCAACACCGAGGCAATGTAGAAGTAAGGCCTTCCGCCGAGCAGGTCCATGGGCGTCGCCCCCCGAGGCGAGCAAGTAATTTTGGAACACCCGCCGCCACTGTTTCCACGGGATAGCAGGTCTCCCGGGAGCGGGAAGGAAAGGAGGCGGCACCGCTAGGCTCATGCTTGTCGGTACATCACTCGTCGCCAATCTGTTGTATGCTGCCGTGGCAGCTGAAGTCGACCGCCCTGCTCCGGTACCGGTGAAGAACAACCTTTTTATTCGATCCTCTTCTTCTTCAGACTACAAATGCGACAGTAGCGCCGCCACAACACAGTTCAAGGAGATAGCCTGGCACACTACATTCCAGACACAAACGTCTCAGTGACTTATAACGTAACGTAAGAAAACGCGAGGAAACGGGCAGTGTAAACCAGCCTTAACCCATTTCCTGCTGCAATAATCATGAAAAAAAAACCGGCCCAAATAGATTAATTTTTTTCATATGCCCAGCCAAATCGAAATGCAATGCAAAGCCCAGAAACAAGCGTGAAGGTGAACTTTAGGTGTAAAAAACTCTGAAAACACTGCCAAAGAAAAAAATGAGAAGTTCAGCTTCACTACACAGTCTCGCATGGTGGCAACATGGGTAATATGAGGCACAACACCAACACCTCTCACACAGTTGCCTTCAAACGGTCTGTCTCACTCCTAAATGGTGGACTTGTTGCGCAAAGAGTGTGCTCGAAGACGAGAATTAACAATAATACCTGCCTCGGTGAAACGTTTTACTTGGAATGCCTCTTTTTTCTCTTCTTTCCGTGGCAGTCCCCAACCATCATGTTCACGCGCACACGAGGAAGGAAGTTTTCGTATTAATTTCTAACATACTCCCCCAAAATGATCCGAGGTCATTTGGATCACATGGTTTCTATGTGGTACAGCACCTGTACTGGTGTTCGGGTAGTGGCTCCAGCGGGCAGCCTGACAGCACATGCTCGTACATGTACATCGGTGCCACTAAAGACCTCGGTAAAGAGGAAAACCCTCCACAGGTGGCAAGGTTTGTTGTCGTCGCGCAATAGAGCCAGGTCGCCGATTTTTGGCGGGCAACTGTCAGCAGGTCTGGCGACGTGTGCCGAGCGAAGCTCGAGCAAGTACTCTAGCTGCCAACGCCTCCAGAATCATTCCATAAGCCAATTGGCGAAACTTCCAGCGGCAGGCGAGACCTTCTTTACAAGACGGCTTAGGTTGCTCCATTTCCGGCAGTGTGGTAAGTCTCCTCCCAGTGAGAAAATGGGCAGGCTTCAACGCAGTTGGCCTCATTGGTGTCTGAGTGGAGGTACGTCAATGACCGCGAGGTTATAGTTTTTCGCCGTCGACTACGATAATTTTCAGTTCTTCGAAGGATAGGCTCTGTCGTCCGAGAATCTTTCGAAGGTAGACCTTGACCGAGCGCACCGGCGTCTCCCACCAGCCACTCCACCAAGCTGCCCGTTAGACAATAAACTTCCAGGAGATGAGGAGGCCGCTACAGTAATCTTGCTATTCCCGGCTGTGCATATTTTTTCCCACAGGGCCCTTAGTTCTCTCGAGGCTTTCTTGAACGTGAGGACGTTGTCACTGTAGACTGTGCTCGGGATTCCTCTTGGAGCCACAAAGTGTCATAGGGTCAAGAGGAAGGCTGTTGTAGCCAAGGACGAGATGAGCTCGAGGTGGATAGCTCGAGTGGTGGCGCACGTGAACAAGGTAATGTTGCCTTCTCATTCTCACCGTCAGCCTTTGTCTCATTCTCACCGTCAGCATTTACCAATAAAGGTCTGGCATAATCGACACCAACAATTGGAAAGGATGGCCATCTCGAACTCTGTCTTAGGACAACGGAGAGACTGGGGCGCAAGCTGGTGGCACAGAAAAAGCGTCGGCAGACATGGCACTGTCCAATCACCACCCTTATCGTTCTTCGGGTGCTGAGCTGCCAAAATTTCCCACGTATTTCGGTCAAAGTGCCTGAACTCCGCCATGTAAAATTCGTTGATGTGCCGATGCGACCATTAGCTTGCTTAGATGCTCATTGGGAAGAAGAATAGAGTGTTTCACCTCGTTTCAAAGTGATACCTGTTGCAGACAGCCACGTAACGGCATAAGGCTATCTCCGTCAAGGTAAGGCTTTAGATCTTCTGTTTTTGATACTACCGCGATTGAGTCTCTTCCTCTTGACGGGGCTACATCTCTAGGGCAGAGCACTCCCACGAAGCCTGGTTGATGCAGAATCTTTCTGCACAACAAATTTCTGCTGCTGACAAAGAGGTCTCCTGTGATCTGCTCCATCGGCGACAATTGTTGACGAAGCGCATTATCCAGGTAGTAACTCGAAGCACCCTTTTGTAAGTTTCGAAGTTCTCTACTGTCAAAAGTGGAGTTGTCGCACTTGCCGCACCGAGCACAACGTCGACCTTCTGTCGTCGTTACGTTTCAACATCACGAGGAAATTTGTTGTCTGCAAACTTCGGGAGAGGCCATTCCCGCATGTCATAGGCAAGCCAGTCGTGGCCGAACCACATTTCATGTGGGCTCTGCGATGCATCACCGCCTTCCGTCTCTTCATCACGTCAGCTGGGTTTGAGTTACCGGGACAGTTGTGCCAGCTGGATGGATCGCTCGCTGCTTGAATCCCAGTCACCCGGTCACAGGTTAACGGTTTACACTTGGTCGCAGCTCCCTTGATCCAAATCAGTGTGATCATAAAATCTATCCTGTATAATACATCAACGTCCACACCAAACACAATGGAATGCAAGAATGCGACAAGGCGCGCGCTTCAATAAGTGCTCTTTTCAGCTCCAGGCGGTGCAAGGACATCATTTTAAGAGGGGCAACTCTGGCTTTCGCGATGATCAAAGCTACGCTAACACTTCTTGTGTTATCAATGGGTCGGAGGTATGCACAGACCCCGTATGCGTTAGGGCTAGCATCAGTGAAGATATGCAGTTGTATGTGTTTTACGTCCCCTTGCATCTGAAGGACACATCTTGGAGCTACGACAGACTGAAGGTCTTTCGATTCTGCGCTCCACGCCGTCCATTCTTCGCGTAGGTCATCTGGCAGATCTTCGTCCTAACTCAGCCGCTGCTGCCACATGGGCTGGAACTGCATCTTCACCCGGATGACATAGGGTGAAAGGAATCCAAGAGGATCGAAGATCAAGGCTGTGACCTGAAGCACAGATCGTTTCGTACTCTGGTTGGCGCAGATTATATCGAGCAGGTGCTCTCCGGAGAAAGTGAGGGAATCTGCCATCTTATCCCCACATAAGTCCGAGGACCTTGGTAACACTGTCCGAAAAAACAGGCGTGATCACCGCCGTTCTTACATTACTCCATTTTTGTTGGTCAAAAACCTGCTGGGGATCAAGCGAATTCGCGTTCCACTTGCGGAGCTCTATGCCAGCTCCTTGTGGGAGCTCTCTGGCACTTCTGGCAAGTCGTTGGGCTTCTTCCACGTTTGACGCCCCTGTCAGGAAATCGTCCAAGTAGAATGAGCAAAGCAGAAGATTTGCGATGGCTTCGTTCTTAGCTATCATACATTCCAAAGGATGGCTTAGCGTCCCTCCAAGCAGGAATGGGCTTGCTGTGGTCCCAAACGGTAATCTTGTCATTAGCCACTCTTCTACGGCAGGCAGTGGCTCGCTAGGTGTGGGCGTTTCGGAGAACCAAAGAAAACAAAGAGCATCTCGGTCTGCGTCTGCGATTGCTATCTGTAGACATGCCGTCTGAATATCACTGCGCAGCTCAAGCAAAAAAGTCACCTTCCCTGCACCAGAAAAAACAGCCCCCACCCGCGGCTACCTTAAATTATTTTATTGCGAATGGAATAGGCATTTATTCCAAGCAGGAAGAGCTGCTTTCTGCTGTCCACTCATGCTCTGCAGATATTGTTTTATTCAACGAAACTTGGCTAATCCCAGAAATTCCAGACGCCGAAAAAATCTTAAGCGACTAGTATTTTATCACCCGGAGAGGTAGGATCTAACGCCCCGGAGGGGAGCGTTGATCGCTGTCAGAAATGGTTTACGCATTGAAAATTTTATTAGAATATCAAGTTTTTAAGGTGTTTGGGTCAGGATCAAAATGCCTACTGTCCACATACTTGTCATTGCATGTTATAAGCCCCTTGACCTGTCTTATTTCTCACTTTTACTTCATGAGTGTATAGAAAACCTTGCTCATTCTTATCTAAATTATAATTATGTGATTACTGGAGACTTGAACTATCCTGAGAAAGCATGGCCGGTTGTTCCGAATCTTATGTCCTTTAACACGTGGTATATTTTTTCAAACAAAATCGCGTCCTTGTTTGTTTTCTGAGCTGGTGGGCTTGCGCACACCAGCTCGAAGCACGTGGAGCGAAAGCTCGCACTGCAGAACCCAGGGATCTTGGCTTCAATCCCCACCCCTGCCCGTATCGATTTGGATGAGCATCGTACCGGCGTGCGGTCGTGTGCCACTACTGCGTGGTGCACGTTAAAGGCCCCAGGCTAGTGGTAGTACTGCACTCATTAAATTTCTCATCTACAGCTGTGACACAAGTTGCCCGTTGGGGCAGATTAAGTTCTAGACTGTATAAACATACTTACACTCCATTTTGGTTTTCAGCACGGTTTCCGGCGGTAATATTCTTGTGAAACTCAACTCTTTGAATTTATCACAAACCCACATCAGGACCTTCACTCTAAAATGGAAACCACTGAAATTTTTATTGACTTTCAAAAATCATTCGACAAGGTACCACACCGACGACTTTTTAAATTATGCGCTTTCCATATAGAACCATCTGTGATAGAGTCATACCAAGCTTCCTCATCGACCGCTCGCAAAGTGCCTGCTATGAACATGAATCCTCATCTCATCCAAAAGTAAAATCAGGAGTACCGCAAGGCACCGTGCTGGGTTCATTGCTTTTCCCTTTGTACGTGAACGATTTGCCCGCTACTATCCAGTCCACAGTACGTTTGTATGCCGATGATTATGTGGTGTATACAAAAATATCAAGCATTTGTGATTGTATTTAACTTCAGAATGACTTAGTCACAATTGAAACATGGTGTCTAAAGTGGCAAATGAAAATAAATATTTCAAAAACAAAATTTCAAAATTTTGGTGCTATGCGAAGTTCAACAGATTTAACTACACTCTTTTCGATAGGGCTCTTGAACATGTGCATATATAGACATATTGAAATACATTTCACATCAAACATCTCTTGTGAAGCCCAGACGAATTACATAGGTGCAAATACAAACCAAAGCTTCGGTTGTTTTTTCTGACGAAATCTTCACATGGCCAACTGGGAAACAAAGCTTGTAGCATATACCGCCCTCATTAGACCTAAACTCGAATGAGCTTCTAAAATAAGGAATCCTGTCTTATTCGATACAGAAACTAAAATCAATGCAAAACAGAGTCACACGCTTCATTCTAAAAAAACTACACGCGCACAAGCATCTCCTTACTGAAGGAGAAACTTGGACTACCTCTTCTCGCAGAGAGAAGAAACATTTCAAGACTTACATCATTACGCAATTTGTATTACCACTGCCCATCGAAGGAGAACTGTATTGGCGGGCTGCAGCACATATTTCTGCGCGTACTGACAATTCGCAAAAACTTCATTCGATCACGCCGCGAACAAACCTTTTTAAATTCTTACGACTACAGTTAGCTACGTACGAATGGAACTACCTTCCTGATAATATTGTACAATATTATGGCCTCAGAGCTTCTCTTACCCCATACCTAGACGCATAGCAACCGTAACACGTTTTTTGTTGTTTCTTTTATGTTTGTGTTTTAAATTAATTACGTTGCACTTACCCCCCCCCCCTCCCTCCCTTTATGTAAAGTTCTATGGGTGTTTTAAGGGTATAATAAATGTAATGAAAGGGACTGTGACGCCCACTTTCTGCATCCGGAAACGGAGCAGCACAGGCAAAAGCTCCGAGTTAGTCTTTGCTCCCTTTTCGAGGTGGTCGTTCAGAGACCCCCCCCCCCCCCCCCCGTGTTTGAGGCGTGAGCTGATGCGTCAAACAGAACGCGATCTATGTTGTCGTTGAGCCCACTCGAACTACCACTTGGTGAGACATGTAGTAAACAGGCCGCTCGTCCTGTACGGTCTTGTAAGCTTTCTCCGCGTGTCCATCATTAATGTAGCGCCGAATGACTTGGTCCTACTCAGTAACAGTGCCATCTCCTCTAAGCCGTCTGATCAAGCTGTGTAGTCTCGTGTTGGCTACGTCGTAGTTGTCGTTCAGGATTAGAAAGGTTTCTTCCCATGGAAGGGAGACTTCATACCGCCCTGATTTCAGGCATATGTTTTCTTTGAAGTGCTGTATCACTTTGTTGGGCTCTTGTTGGTCCGTCAATAGATCGTCCATGATACCGATGATTTCCAATACCGAGAACCTCCGCAAAGCTGCTGAGTCGTCTTCGTGACTGACCCCAACACCGAGCACACACACTACTGCGTTCGTAAAAATTTACAGTGCACCAACTGCTCTGGCTGAGCCTTGGAAGGTCTATTTTAACACGGATGAAATGACTATCTCGCTCAGTGGCATCTGCAGAACGACGCGTTGCTCCCGTTAGAAGCCTCCACATCTGGTCGGCGCCAATAAGAAGGCTGATACCAGCCTCAGACATCACTGATGGGAACATTAGCTTGTCCGCAAGTTCACCTCGGATGAAGGTCATAAATAAGGGATCCACTGGCGTTTTTAGTAGTTCTTGACATATAAAGGGCACGACCACGGCGTCCAATACACGTTTAAGCGAGTGCCATTGTGTTTTGGACCTCGTATTTTATGTCGCCGGGCGCATTCTTGAAGTCGCCTACAAAGCTCGGAAGGCACCAAGGTTCTGTTTCCGGAAGACATGTGTTTACACTGACTCCTCGGCATCAGGGGTCTGATACGTGAAATCCCGCTCTATGAAGACGCCACTGACCGGCGTCAGACCGGATGCGGCATCTGGTTACAGCCCTGCGAGACCAAGTAGCGCGAGAGAAGAACTATGGGGCAGTCTACCTGCGATACTCAGAGCGAGAGCGTTGTGCGATGGTGGTACGCGGCTTCCGAAGTTTCCATCATTTAACCTAAATTTGTACTTCCGACTATATTAAACACAGTGTTTCTTTTCTTTTTAATTACCAAAAGCCCAGTTACCAAGATTTCATTTATTTTCCAGAATAAATTTTATTAGAGATTATTTTTAACACATGGTCCTTCGTAGCGTGTTAACTTCGGAGACGGAGGCGAACGACGTTTAACGTTTGGATGGAAATGGGAATGTTGGTTCCAGACTTGGCGAAGGTGTTGAATTTTATGTTAAGGTGGCTGATTGTTTCTAACTGCAATATCGTGGCTAAGTCCTCTTGGACAAAAGTCTTCCGGCTTCCTCCGTCTATGATGCCACGGACATAAGCACACTTCTGCCCTGTTGCAATCCAGCCTCGGAAGGTCTGCAGTAGAACGCCATCTCTGTCAGGTAAGGACGAGGAACCTGTGGCCAGGACGTTGGTAGCTTCCCCGCCCTCAGCCGGAACTTTACTGGTTAATGTCTGTGTTCTCCACTACGGGATGCACATGAACGCTGTATGTCTTTTGCTGCAAGTGGGACATCGGGCCTTGCTGCGACAATCCTTCGAGTGATGGCCCCGCTTAGTGCAGCGAAAACATCGATTGTCTTGTGCACGTCGCGTTTTCCTTTGTTGCAAGGAACTCCCGGAAGAACAAGTGCTGATGCAGGGCGGCCAACCCTAGGGAAATCTCCCAGATTAAGGTAATATCCAGGTCTACGTGGGAATAAGGGAAATCTTGCTAGTTTGAGGGAAATTTTAGGCACCGTATATATCTGACATTTTATAGGTCAATTATGATTTTTTGTTCGTGATAACAACGAATTTCAGCGGCTTTGGCTACATTTGGGTTATTTCCTCCAGCCGTGTGGCGGTTTGTTGTGCGACCATCTGGCAACAGCGAGGAGTACTAGGCTAGGTGGCGCAAGATACCGCCCGTTGTAAAGGGTACAGCTGTTACCATTCATCCAACTTTCTTTGGCAAAATCAGTCTTCATCGCCCCCTGAAAACTATGAACGAAGGTACCAGCCAAATCGAAGATTCTGAAAGCGTCGCTGTGCGTTTTCGAGAAAAAAAACAAAAAAAAACTTGAGTACAAGAAGAAATACCGCAATGTCTGGAGAAGTGGACCTACCATGAATAATATTATTTCATGAAGTGCCGTCGTGTTCTTTTCTTTCGAGCTTGTGAACTCTCGCTTGTGTTACACCTTTTGTTTTGAAAGGACTGTTATAAAAAGCGCTAATAAAGTTATTAAAGCAGTATCATGTTCTGATGACGTGCATAAAATCTAAGGCAAAGATAGGGTTTCATTTGTCACTTTGATTGTCCCGGTAACCCTTTCCCTCGTCAGATTTGCTTTGGCCATGGCTTTGGCCCGATAAACCAATTTATTGCGGAAACATTCGCGAAGCGTACGTTCCGCTATGCGTAGAGCAAGTCCTCTGCTTCTCGCGCAGGGTTGCCGTGACGTCAGAACGACGCCGAGCTCTGATTGGCTATGGTTGAAGGGAAAGTGGGTAGACCTCTAGGCTAGATGTGTTGGGGCAGTGCCTCCTATATAAGTTACACTATGTTTGTCACCCTATCTCCAAAAGGTGTCCAGGCTCGATGCTTCACCTCCAGGCGGACGTTCGTTTTTCTTTTTTTCTAGCATGTAGTATTTACATTAATATATATATATATATATATATATATATATATATATATATATATATATATATATATATATATATATATATATATATATATATGTATATATATATATAAGTCAAATCTCGTTATTGCGAACGTCATTATAGCAGATTTTTCAGATTTACAAACATTTCAAAAATCCCCTTCCAAATGCCTATTGGTTTCAATGCAAAAATATTTCAGTACTACGAATTTCAAAATACCGAATATTTCAGAATAACACACGTAATTTAAATGCTCTTATATGCGAACAACACCTCACTATTACGAATTTATATCGCAAAAATAAAAACGGCCGAAAGCAACGATGGATGGCCAAAATAATTTTAAATTACAGAAAGACGCGCATTTTGGCCACTTGGCGGCTCCCGCAACGCCCAACCATCATCATCATCAAAGATCGACCCGGGAAATCTGGAAACAAATCCTAACCCTAACATGGACATCGGCGTAACTGACGACTGACGATATCCTAAACAGCGTTCGTCAGCAGAACGACTGCAACGACGAGGAGAACCCGAACGATGAAGACGAGGAGGCAACGGTCACGGATCAGCAGGAAGAATCGGTCTCCAACTCCGATGTCCTTAGTGCCATCAGCAAGTTGCGCATATTTCTTGCAAGGTGTGCTAGTGCGACCGAGGCCGTCCACAGGAAGGTGGACGACATCGAATCGTTCGTCCTGCAGCGTTTGTGCTACACCTACCAGAAGATGATTTCGGATTTCTTCTAGTAACTGTGCCGTGTTCAATCGCGTGAGCGGTGCCAGTATGACCAAGGCCGTCAACAAGGTGGACGGCATCAAATCGTTCTTCCTGTAGCGTTGTGCTAGACCTATCAGAAGTTTCCTGATTTCTTTCAATAAATGTGTAGTGTTCAATTACGTGGAGCATTTTTTGTTTTGTGTTTCGGATAAAACCGAGCGTCCGGATATTCCTATTGCCAAGGCAGGTCATTTTTGCTCATATATAATTACAATTTACGAGTTTTTCACTATAACGATAATTTCAGAATAACGAACGATTTTCGCGAGTCCGATGAAATTCGTTCTATCGAGATTTGATATATATATATATATATATATATATATATATATATATATATATGTTTTTTAACATGCGGAACACTTTTCTAGATGTGACCACCATGACTCAAACTAATTTCGCTGAGACAAAATACCTAAACTACGAAACGAGCATGGCCAGGCCGCGCGTATGGAGCGCGAATGCGGAGAACGCTTGGCCGCTTGCTCGCCTGCTTCGGCGGCAGCTTGGGGCTTTGGCGGTTACCTTAAACCGGGCCACATAGAAAGAGTTGGCGCCGTGTTGTGTGCGGGTGAAATGTAGGAATTAAATGAAATATTCTACTAAAAACAGCGAGCTGGTGACGATCTCTAAACTGTCGGTAAAGGATATTTAGATTTCTTGCTGTCTGTGCTGCTGGGGTGCGACATCATTGAATCTCCCACGGAAGAGATGGTTCGCTTCCTACACGGAAGGTTTGTGCGCCTAGGTGGCTCCAGCGCACGGCAGCCACACGTACTATTTGCCCTCTCCCTTCCGGTTGCCAGTGCTGGGAGCCGACAGGCATTGTGTAACTATATTCGCAACTCCAGCCGGCCGGTCACCCTCTCGCGGACGAACGAGGAACTAGAGGAACGAGGACTGTCGGGCGGGTCGGGCGCGGTGTTGCATGACTTTGTGCTCGTGCCTCGTGCTTCGTACATCATGCAGTTCGAACGGAAAAAGCCAGTACGCTCAAATAGAAATTGCTGTGTTCCGCTCTGCACCTCCGTTGCACGAAAGGACCGGGATGTTTCGTTTCATTATTTTCCGAAGGCAGGAGAGAAGTGCTCGCGCGAAGGTGTGTCGACCGATAGACGTGGAGAATGGATTCGTGTTTTACGGATCGGGAAAACCGTCACAAGGAGCATGACTGTTTGTTCCAAGCACTTCCAAAAGAGAGACTACTTCTTTGCAGGTAAGCACAGCAGAAAATATATAAATGCTCGTGGCTGAACCGCATGCAAGCGATTTAGCAGGAGCGACGGCGACAGCGACGAAAATCGGCGACGAGCGGCAGAGATTTCTCACCGTTGCTCGTCGCGTCGCTTGGGTTTTAGATAGACTTCTAGCAAACGTCGCTCATCGTCTTGGCCGCTTGTTCTCGTCGCACGACTGACCGAGCGACAGCGAAGCGGGTCTCGTCGCTCGCCTAATCGCTGCGCATCTATGTTAACTGGCCATTCGCGACAAAAACGGGAAATTTCGCGAAGCACTGCACTGCGGGGAATTCCGCTATGCTCGGTCAGTGCTTTCAAGCAGAGTGTTTTTTGTTGGGCGCTCACGTGTCCGGGTAAAACGTAAAGTATAAATCGCATGTAAGCGATTTGGCGACCTACGAGACAAGCGACGGCGATCCGCTTCGCTGTCGCTCGGTCACTCGCGCGACGAGGCAAACAGCATGAAAGCGACGCGAGCGAGCGACCCAGGCGATGAGCGACGATTTCTGGAAATCCAAAAACCGAGCGACGCGACGAGCGATCGTGGGAAATCTCCGTTGCACGTCGCAGGTTCTCGTCACTCGCTTAATCGCTTACATGCGGTTCGTGTGCCGATGCCGCATTTCAGCTAAGCGTGCCCCTGTGTTTACCTTTATCGCCAGTGGGGATCAGTTGATCATTGCTCTTGTTGGCGCTAAATTGCCGTCTTGTGTATGTTTTTTTTTCATGTTTCGGACAGTTTTGTGATTGTACTAAGTGCTTGCTTTCTCTTATTTTAATCTAGATGTCGCGAGCTCGAAACGCTTCCTCAAGAAGAGCACAGTCCCGAGTGAAAATCTGCCACCGTCCTCCACACACAACAAAAGGAAGGAGGCTAGACGTCAGAAGCTGCAGAAGGAAAGACAAGATCGCCGACAGAAACGAGCACGGCAGAGCCCTGTGGTAGCAACGCTGCAAGAACATGTACATATCTTTATTAAGCCGATCAGAATTCCTTGCGAACCGTTATTTTTAGTCGAAATAGCCTGCTTAGCTTAACAAAAAGCTAGCATGCAGCAAAAAAAAAAAAAAAACTATGCTTGAGGTGAAAATAAGTAAACTTGTGCTTTTTCCTGTACACCACCCTCCTGATTATATGTACCTACTAAAATAGCACACATAATGAAAGGGCATTTTGTAAAGCAGGAGACATTTTTATTTGCAAGTCCTTTTGTGAGCTATCATAGCGCAGACTGTAGTTTCCTGATTTAGCTGCAATCACAGAAGTGAAACTGCTAATGATGAAGTACTGACCTGAAAAGCTAAGCCACAACTTCCTGTTTTCCTCGTCTGTAATCATATGGTGCTCTGCATCTCCATTTAACAAATATATGTCAGTAAGTAGGACCACTAAATTGATCAAGGCGTTTTTCTTATGTCTGCAGGCAGAGTAGAGCGACTATTACTCGTGGATCAAGACAAGCCTCTATATATTCATGTTAAACCGTATAATCACTGTACTAAAGCTGCAAACAAACTTTGTTCTCCAGGAGCACCTGTTGAACGACGAGGAAAGAAACCACGACGCTGCTACTGGGAGCTGCGAAGACGTCACACTTCTCACCGAGAAGGAACTGGATGCTGCCGAAGCCTTGGTCTGCTTGCGTGCTGTCTTGACCTTTGAAGACAAGGCGGTCCAAGTGACTTCTGGAGACTTCGGGTTCCATTTTTCACGCTTACTAGATGATTCCAACATTTTTTCTATTACGGGTTTGCGCAGTATGAGGGTTTTGAATACCTTGCAACGTGTGCTCGAGGAAAAGATGCCTTTGACAGGAGCCCACATTTTGTGTTGGAAGAATCGAATTGTACTTGCAATGATGGTTCTAAAGCACACCCTGTCCTTTGACCTACTGAGTCACGTGTTTAGGATATCTCCAACAACATGCAGCACAACGGTAAAAGCGACGATAAAGGCCTTAGCTGTGATCTTAAGATGTGCTATCATCTGGCCATGTAAGGACGAGATCCTCAACAACATGCCACACTGTTTTAAGGGCTTCACGAAGACGCGTGTCGTCTTAGACTGCACAGAGATGAGCATCTCGCAACCGAAGTGCCTCCAGTGTAGGATAAATACATATTCACACTATAAAAAGGGGTATACAATAAAGTACATGATTGGCGTCTCACCTGGAGGACTAGTGACACATGTAAGCCAAGGGTACGGTGGGCGTGCCTCTGACAAGGCTATATTCCAGCAAAGTAACCTTGTGTCGCAACTTCTGCCAGGCATCGACCATGTCATGGTCGATAAGGGCTTCCTGATCGAAGATGTGTGCGAGAGCTGCCTCATAGAGGTGATACGACCACCTTTTCTTCGACAGAAGAAGCAGCTCTCTAAAGCCGAGGCTTTGCGGACAAAAAATATAGCAGCAGCAAGAGTCCATGTCGAAAGGGCAATCCAAAGAATTAAGATTTTTAAGATTCTCTCTCAGAAAATGCCATGGAGCATGGTCCCACTGGCAGACGACATAGTATGTATAGCTGCTGCATTGGCAAATCTGTCTAAGCCCATTTTGGCAGACAAGAGATTCATGTAGATACCAAAGTAAGCAAAATGTAAATGAAATATACAAGTCTCAAAGGGGCGGTGTAACAATATTCAGTTGGAATGTTTTTTGCTTCACACAAGTTTACTGGCACTAGTGGGACCCAAGTACACACGCATGCGACGCCATTGACCAAGAAACCTCTTTGTCGCTGTTTAATTTCAAGGATAAAAGCGAGCATTTTCATTCAATTTCTCCTTCACACAAGTTGACGACGTAGCTTGGAGGTCACAGTATCCCCCAATGACGATATTTGAATGTGGCTCATAGATTGGACCCGAGCATAGCGTGAGCACTCGATTTGGACTCGTGATAATCAAGAGCTAGACAAGCATTCGGGTAGCGGCCCGTGTCCAATGGCTGCAATGACGACAATAGCCGAACCCTAACAATGTCTGGAACTCGGCGCGTGTTCTGTGCTTTGCCAGCCTCAGCGCGTGGCTATGATCAACATTGGTGTCATATAATGGGCTCCAGCTCACATGGCCATTTGTTGTGGCTGCGAGTTGAGGGTGGTGAACACTGCTTGTGCTTTAGAACCATCATTGCAAGTACGATTCGATTCTTCCAACACAAATAAAGTTTTTTGCTATGTTTATTATGTGGGGAGAAAAACGAACGCGGGTCTCATTGGTCACAAACGCCAGGGATTCGTTCGAAGCGATATTCGCACGAAGTACAAAAATTGTCGCACTGCCCCTTTAAGTACAAAAGGATCAAAATAAGTCGGTGGAAGCCACTTCAGGATGCAGACACACTTTTACCAATTCTTCCATGTATATCCGTTAAAAACAGTTTTGTCCAAGCGCCTGACCGGCCTCCTGTGTTTCACAAGTGACAGTCGAATCAATTTGAATTTGATAAACCTTGGCTTGGTTGCTAAACATTCATCACTACTGGCCCACTGTTATCACTCAGTAATACCTCTGCGTAGTCCTTCAATTGACAACAAAGCCTATAATGGTGGTTTGGGGGATCTGGAACATAAGATACCATATTTATTGCTCTTGGTTTATGGCCCTCTTTCTGAAGAGCGTGATGTTCGTCTGCGGAATGACTCGCAACTTCCTAGTCTGCCCTGAAAATGCATGCTTGCATGTTGAATTTTGTGCATTGTGTTTGCTAATGTAATAAGGATCCAAATGTAATTTTTGTTGGCACTTCAATTGCAGTCCCTGTTTGTCTCGGAAGAAATATGGTTTACTGTATTAAAATTTCACTGAAGTAAAAATGCATCCAGTTTTCCCTGTTTTTGTTTACTGTACAATAAAATACCCAGCAAGCACCCACGCAAAAGATGCAAGAGCAAAAATACAGAGGGCGCATCAAGATTCATTGCACTGCGACAGCGTGCTCAAAGAAGCGGCCCTCGAGGTGGAGCACCTTGGTTAGCTAGGTGTGCTCAGCATTCTGGGGTATGCTACTGATGCGTCCTTTGCTGTGTGTTCATTCCTCACCATCAAATTTCTTATTATCAGCTAAGAAGTGCCCCATAAGATTCCCTAACTGTGACTTGTCACAAGTCGGGATGACATGATGTCTGTGTTGCCAGTAGAAAATCTCGCGCTGAAAAACCTTGTGAACAAATATTTGTTATGTAGTATTCAGTATTTTCACCTAAGAACAAACAATGTGGCCATAAACTTCTCAGAGAAATCAGAGACCATAAAAGAAGCTGTGGAGCATTTGTTTAATAAGGAAAACTAACAAGCAAGTGAACAAGAAAAATAAAGAGATACTTCCCAATCATGAAGACGGCCGCTGCACTTACTCGAGGTGATTTTATGTACACTAGCTAACTAAGAAAACAAACAAGCAACATGCTCAGCATTATACAATATGATACCAAAAATCCTTCAAACACTTGTTACTCTGAAATGTATGACTGGATTGGTTGTTTCTTGTCTGCCTTACCGATAATTTAGTGCATTTATTTACTGGGATGAAATATTTCTGACTCAGCCGGCACAATATGCACCAAGTATACTAACATGCAACACTACTGATCCAGAAGTTTTTTTTTGTAGCAGTTCAATTACAAGGCTTTCCTTTGGTCTGTCCTTCACAATGCTTAAAGGGATACTGACAAGGTACTTATGCTCGCCGAGGTTTTTATTAGTACATGACATATGAGAGCCCAAATACCCAGAAAACAATTCGCGACTCGAAATTCGTTTTCTTTCTGCCCGAAAACCGCCGATCGAGAACTGGCTGGTTTTA
Source organism: Ixodes ricinus (assembly GCA_037355805.1). NCBI lineage: Eukaryota > Metazoa > Arthropoda > Arachnida > Ixodida > Ixodidae > Ixodes > Ixodes ricinus. The sequence continues at coordinate 19,740 of JAZHYW010005825.1, forward strand.
GTCTCGCTCACTTTCTTCTCTATGGTCACGTGCAGTTTTCTATGGCTTAGACACAACCACCAAATGTAATCAAAGTCATGGGTCATCGAAGACACACACAATATTAATAATAGGAAAGAAACATAAAACCCATTTTTTTTGTGGCTTCTATAAAGCCGCAAATATGTTGATTGGGGAAGAGAGGTATCACAACCACGTGACTTCCGTCACCTCTCTCTCCCCTCTATATTTATTCTTTCTCCCCAGTCCAGCCTCGAGTAGTCGAATTCTTTTACTTTATTAAAAATATATGTGACGCTGTAGCAAAATATTGATTGGGTATTCTTCTGATGCCATAATAAATCACCTGGCGAAAAATGAAAATCAAATTTTGATGAGTATCAGTGTCCCTTTAACGCTAGTGTTCTGGAGCTTGCAATTTTGATGCGGTTGTGGGAAGCACCCCTATAGTGACAATATTAAATTGCAGAGAGAATTCTAACATTTTTTGTAGCTTGTGGATGCAAAAGATCTCTTAAAAAGTACAGTGATGTTGTGGTGATTATATCACGCCACGCGCAAGCGCGGCTGCCCGACGGACCTGGCCTTGCCTGCCGACCGGATATGTCCCCCTCCCCCTTTTCCCACACGGGTGAACTCCCTTTGCCTGCGGACCGCAGTGACTGAGGAATGTGAGGAGCGAAGGGGAAGACGGGGAAGAGGAGGTGGGGCCGAGGAGGAAGAACGGTCCGGGAACGGGTACTTGGAAATAAAAGACCAGTTGAGTTTGGGACACCTATGTGATTACTTTGCCCGTGCTGCGTCCCAACATTGGTGACCCGCGACACTCAACCACACAATGATTGAGCAACTCAGCTCCGACGTCCCGATGGCTGTTGCTGTCGACGTCAGGTTGCCCTTATTTTGGACCGCGGACCCCCAGCTGTGGTTCCTCCAGGTGGAGTCACAGTTCGCCGCAAGGCGCATAACCGCGGACCTCACAAAGTAGCACCACATGGTGAGCAGCCTGCCGCCCGCGACGGCAAACGAGATCCGCGACCTGCTGTTCTCTCCACCTGCAGAGGATTCATACAGCACGCTGAAGTGGATGCTCATTTGCCGGGTAGGCGGAGTGTTGTCCCGTACACGAGTTCGGCTGTGCTGCAGCCGACCGCGTTGCGTCCCAACATTAACTGGTCTTTTACTTCCAAGAACCTGTTCCCGGGCTGCTCTTCCTCCTCGGCCTCACCTCCTTTTCCCGTCTTTCCCTCCGCTCCCCACATTCCTCAGTCACCGCGGTCCGTGGGCGAAGGGAATTCGCCCGCGCAGGAGAAGGGCGGACATATCCAGTTGGCAGGTCTAGGCCAGGTCCGTCGGGCAGCCGCACCTGCGTGTGGCGTGATATAATCACCACAATGTAAAAGAGTCATGGTTGTGCCCCTTTATAAATTGAATACCAGTGCAGCCATTACTAGAGGTTTCCGGAAGATAACACTGGCAGGACATGCTTAAAGTAAACAGTTTTAAGGTGCTTGAGCATGCCCCATGTGAAGTCTTCATCAAAGTGAACGTTAATAGTTTCTATGGAGTCATCCAGACTTGCATAGATGATGAAATCACATGAATCAACATTCAGCAGTGCCATGCCAAGCTGCACCTGTCCATAGAAGGTGTGCTTTTTCTTTAAGCCTAAAGGCATCTCCGACTTTTTCAAGAGCTTTGCAAGATGCGGCAGTTTCTCTGGCTCCCACGACCTTTCCCTGAGTGAGGCACTTGATCTCGAGAAGCCGGCTAGGTACTTGGTCAAACATCACAATGCCGTCTGGCGAGCATCCCAGCCAGGGATTTTCTGTGCACACCAAATGCCCACAGGTCACAACTGTGTGGCCAGTGTCCCTGATATACCGGTCCCTTGCGAGTGGCTCCGTTTTGGCCCCATACCGGGTGTTCTCGTTTCCTTTGAAGCTTGGGTTGAGTGTGCTCGAAACCTTCTTCTCCCACTCCTTCTTGCTGTACGTGTGGAGGGGATAGCATGTTGTTCCTGGATTTTAAGAAACAAGGGCAAGGTAAAGATTTTTTCTGTTTACATTGAAGCACATTATTTCAAAGACCACTGTCTCTGACACAGGTTTAAATGTTAACATTTGTGGCCACATGACACATCTATGAGACATAAATGGAGAGCTGTCTCACTGCATGATCAGCACATTGTGCTGTGTTGGCGCGTGACACAATTTTGTTCCTTTTAAGTTGATATTGTATTTGATAATAGTATTGCTTTTAATCACTAATATATAGCCTGTGCATGTGCAAGTTCTATGCTGATCTGGCCCATCCCCTAACAGCATGCTGTCTAAGAACTCCAACCAGTTGGTGTCCTGTTTTATTCCAATCACTGTGCCAGCCTCTCCAGCCCCCAACCATCTGGTCTTGGCCTTAGCACATAATGTGCTTAGGTGGGCCAGTTGGTACATTGCAAAGGGTACAAAGCGCCAAAAAAGCACGAACCGAGACACGAAGAAAACAACGACACAGGGCGCACTCTCAACTGAAGTTTATTAGAAAAAGTACACGCTATTATTCCCAACGAGAACGCACAGTCATCAATCAATCCTTGCCCAGCTCACGTTTTAAGTACACATACTCATACTCATCCGTAGATAGGGCCAAAGACGTTTCGCTGACGCGCATGTTCCCCGTGGCCCTAATCTCAAAAGTCTCGTGTAGTTCGCGTGACACCTTGTTTTTGTATTTTGCCAAAATTTTTGTGCTGTTGAATGACGGGGTGCAAGGGCATCTGCTGCAATCAACGCCGAGATGCCCTGACGGTGTCGTCCTAGTGGAAGCTGCGTGTGCGCGGGCCCGATCATTAAGACATCTGCCTGTTTGCCCTACATAGCTTAAACCACGTGTCATCGGAATCTCATACACGACGCCAGTCGTGCAATCTGTGTACTTGTTCCTATGCTTAGTGTTGCACGGGTCTATGCTCGGCTGGGGAATATTGATTCTTCGGCAGATGTGTTAATCAACAAGAATCAACAATCCCCAGCCGATCATAGACCCGTGCAACACTAAGCATAGGAACAAGTACACAGATTGCACGACTGGCGTCGTGTATGAGATTCCGATGACACGTGGTTTAAGCTATGTAGGGCAAACAGGCAGATGTCTTAATGATCGGGCCCGCGCACATGCAGCTTCCACTGGGACGACACCGTCAGGGCATCTCGCCGTTGATTGCAGCAGATGCCCTTGCACCCCGTCATTCAACAGCACAAAAATTTTGGCTAAATACAAAAACAAGGTGTCACGCGAACTACACAAGACTTTTGAGATTAGGGCCACGGGGAACATGCGCGTCAGCGAAACGTCTTTGGCCCTATCTACGGATGAGTATGAGTAAGTATACTTAAAACGTGAGCTGGGCAGGGATTGATTGATGACTGTGCGTTCTCGTTGGGAATAATAGCGTGTACTTTTTCTAATAAACTTCAGTTGAGAGTGTGCCTTGTGTCGTCGTTTTCTTCGTGTCTCGGTTCGTGTTTCTTCAGCGCTTTATACCCTTTAGCACATAGTGGCTTAAAATTAACTGTTGGGCTAGTTGGGTAAACAACGAATAAACCATAAACTATATTGTGTATTAAACCACTATGTATTTAACATACTAGTAGCTTGAGGATACCGTAGTCCCACTACATGAATGGCTGCATCACTGGTACCCCAGCTGCGTGTCTGCATGCCACCATCCAGAGACGCATCACAATATGTCGATTTATGCTAGTTCATATTAGCTACACTAGGCTATGCCACAACATGGCAGGATGCATCACACAAGCACAAGACATACTTTGCCCGGCTTGCCCCACAACACTGCTAAGACATGATACTCTACAGATCACCATGTGTCTGGAAGCAATGAAAGTATGTTATTAGTTCTAGTAATCAAAAGAAATGACATTATTACTTTGATACAAAAGAATGTAACTCGATACAAGTGATGGTGCTATTTGCAATGGGTTACACAGAAGTGTGGATACCACACCACGTTTGTTAGCAAGGCAGAAAATGAAAACGTTAGTTTGTGAATGACCTTCATACGTTCCAGGTATTACAATATTTCAACAGGGCACCTACCGCAAAAAACACTGAGCAAGTGCCCACTTAAAATTTAAAAAAACTTTAAAAACGTCCTGAAAAAAACGAAAGAAAAATGCAGAGGAGGCACAAGATAGGGCTGGCTTCACTGCTTTGCACTGGCGCACTTGGAGAAGCGACCGACGCTGAAGAGCATTTCATTTTGCTAGATGGGCATAGAAGTTTCAGGTGGCATCGGATATGTTCTTAGCTTATTGTTCAAATGCTTCAAAAGTAGCAGGTCATTGCTAACTGTGACAAGGGCACATGCTCGGTATCTCACGGTAAACCCATGCAAACTATGAGGCCCATGTATGACAGACATCATAACGTCCTGTACTGGAGCTACCTGAAATATAACCTGTTTAGAGAGAAGTAATTGAATGGGCTTTTAACTTACTAGCCAATGAGCTTTTACCTACCAGTGATCCTTTTCTTCCGCTCTTCCATCCACAATGCTTTGTTTGTTTGGGTTGAAGACAGGAGCCTTTGCACATCATCTAGGAGTAACAACCACATTGCACGCATAGAAATCCTCGCAGCTCGTACTAATATATGGGGCCTCTTCTTGAGCCAACTTGTTCAGCACAGTGTTGCCTGATGAAAGTGAGGTCACTCGCTCGAACAGAGCGCTCTGGACTTCGGGTACACTGCAAGAATTGGGCATGGAAATGTTTCTTTTGTACAATTATATCAATTAAAACTAACAAATATTCACATATCTGTTAAATTATTTCTTTTAGGTGTATATAGAGCATCATGGCACACAATCCATAAGTTATAACTTATTTGCCACAACAGCAAATATGGTTCCATAAAATGAGGTTCCAAAATGCAAAAGAAATGCTCAGAGAATGCGACAGCATTCACACCTGGCCACAAGTCAGGCTGCCTTAAGACGGACAGACGGTTTAATTGTAACCATTGCATTGCTATGTACGCACAAAGGTGTGTTTAAAGAATGATGAGATATAAGTCATCCTCTGCTGGGCCTTATTTTGCCTGTTAACGCACTACTAAAGATTGGATTATTTTGCTATTGATTAAAAAAATGGCATGCTTTAGGTCATATTTGTTTTGTGATCAATGTGCCATGTTAAGACACAAAATCTACAGAGGACTGGCATTTAGAAAAAAACAATTAAAAAATAGAGATAAATTTTGTAGCTGCCTTACCTGCTTGGCTGCTCACGACGCTGTCGCTGTCTGAAAAGAAATGCCAGAAGGTTGTGTAACACTCGATTAACATATGAAAAGGTTTGTTCAATGGGGACTTTACATCGGACAGAGATCGAGATCCATTTGCTAAGAATATTTGATTGTGTCCAGATAGAAGAAAATGCCTTATCTCAACCTTTTGGCAAAATTATGTGAAGGCGACATGCTCAGACATTTCAAAACCAACAGAACTAATGCAGTTTTACGTATTAGAATAGCTGCTCAATGAAGAATTGTTTTAGCCCATTTGTAATAAAATAAATGCACTGAAACAACAATGTTAAAACAGTTTGTGTGAATGAACTCCGTGAAGTCTCGGGATGCAAACTGCGGTCCATTATTCGTCTGCAAACGTCCAGAATCCCGAAGCAAGCAAGACAATTCTTCACTGCAGCAGTAACTGCTTGCACAGTCGTAGACCTAAGGGAGCTTGACGACTTCAGGAAACCTTGAGTAGTAGTCGACGACCAGAACATACCTAGTCTCGTCCCTTTAATTAGAACATACATATCCGCAGGCGCTGCCATGGTCTGTCAGGCATCGGTGTTGGTATCAGTGGCTGAAGGTGCACAACTCAAGTCTCAGCGCAATGAAAAAGTCACAGCATATCCACGATGGTGAATGACGATGGCGGGCGAAGCTCAAGTGAATCGTCGAGTAAACCAGCGATTCTTCAGTTAATCGCCCACGAATCGCCAGTAAAGACGGAACTCGCACAGACGAATTCTTCGACTCGCAGCACGATGACATGCTCGGCCTCTCGCACTAGTCGGCTAGACGCCTAAGCGCGCTTGACGCCACCTTGCAGGCAACCGCTCCGCAGCTAGTAGTCGACGACCAGCAAACATACGCGTCAGTGCTCGGTGCCCTTTAACATGAGCAAGCATTACATATCTCGCAAGGCGCCGCCATCGCGTCATGTCATGAAGCCTCGGTGCTGGTATCAGTAGGCTGAGGGTGCACAACTCAAGTCTCAGCTCACCCAGAAATGAGATGCTCGATGCGCAAATTGCAATTGGGCAATCAAGTGCACACACTTGCGCGTTCTTGACAGCGGCATTCCGGTGCATTTGTGCACCAAGGAGAAAACATTCTGCTGTAGAGCAGATGGGATGACAATCTGGAAAACCAGCAGCAACTCTACGTCGTAGACGCTCGTCCTGTCCCTCTCCTCAAAGTAGGGAGTGATATGACCTGGAATTTTGATCTTGCTTGGCCAACCTTTCTTGCGGTAGTCCACGACTGAGGAACACTCGCCATCTTGAGCTTGGTGCAGGCTGGTGTCTTCGAGACGACTTGCGACGACTGGTGGCAGTTCCTTCAGGACTTCCATACTGTCAGCCGCTTGCGAAGTCGGCAGGTCACAGGGTGCCCGTAAGGTAGTGGCAGCAGTCACTAAGAGTTCCCGTGGTACATAATTCATGGTGTACTGGTAGTGCATCAGCTTGATCCGTATGCATAGTACCTGCGGGGTCAGAAGCTGCAGGTCTTTTTCTTGACGAGGGCGACGAGAAAAATCAGTCTTGACCTTGAAGTTCAGACCACAAGGATACAGGCCGAACCGCGATACGGCACATGTTACAGCCAGAGACTCTCCCTCCGTCTGAATGTAGCATCGCTCCGTGGGGGTGAGCGATCTGGAAGTGTAGGAAACAGCCCGACACATGCGAGAAAGCTGGTCTTCAAGCAGTACGGCTCCAACACCGCAGGAGCTGACGTCGGCAGACACTACACTAAGATTACGAGTGTGGAACTTGACCATGCACAACTCAGAGTTGAGTAGCAACTTGACCCGTCCAAAGGCTGCTCCATGCTCAGACCCCAAATCCAGGCGCTGTACTTGTCCAGGAGGGAGCAAGTGGGTGCAGTGACGTCAGCCAGGTATAGGATGAAACATCCGATCCAATTAGCCATTCTAAGGAACCGGCGCACGTTGCTAACGTCGGCTGGTGACTGAAAATTCTAGATCTTGACCTTCTCAGGGTCCAAAGAAATAACTCGGGCATTGACAGCAACCCCTAGAAACTTGACAGAAGCAACGCGGAATTCACATTTCTTTAGTTGAGCGTGACCCTTTCGCTCTTCGAGCAACTCAGGACGTCTGTCAGACGTTGGTCGTGCCAACGACGATCCTTCCGAAGACTAGTACATCATCTGTCATGTTCACGACGCCGGAGAGTCCTTCAAGAAGTCTTGACATGAGGCGTTGAAAGTACTCGAGCGCTGATGTGATGCCAAATGGGAAACGCTTGTTGCAATAGTGCCCAAAAGGAGTGACGAACATTGTAAGCTCCTCACTTTACGGGCTAAGCCAGATTTGGTAGAAACTAGACGTTGAGTTTGGAAAGGATCCGAGCTTTCCCAACTGGCCTGGGAAGTGCTCGACGGTTGGCAGAACATAGCACTCCCACTGAATCACTTGGTTCAGTTTCGTCAAGTCCACACAGAGTCAATACATGCTCCAGAATTTTGACGCAACGATGAAGCCAGAGCACCGCTCGGTTGGCCCATCAACTTTCCCAATGACACCTTGAGAATCCACGTCGTTCAACTCCTTCTTCACGACGTCGAGTAGAGAGCTCTTCGTGGAATGTTCAGGGAAAATGGACTAGCGTTGGGTTGGAAACGGATGTGGTATTCTTCGTGAAACTCCCCAGGCCATGAAAAAATCTTTGCGGACATTTTTTGGAACTCAATCTGCAGAGTCTAGGAACTGAAAAACACACGGGGTCTCAATTGCGGGAAGACCCAGAAGAGCTGTATGTTGAATCTTGACAACATGCAGAGTCTCGACTGCGAACTTGTCTCGCCACTGTAAGGTAGCCGTGAAGGTTTCCAGCATGTGTAGACGTAGGTTGCCGGGACCGGACACCTCACCTTCAGGTTCAGTCAGCATGCGAGGAGGGCCCGGGAAAGAGGGTGAGAAAAAGGTGACCTCCGCTCTCAAATCAATCTTGAAGTTCGTAGGATGACCGTTCATGCATACATTGTTGTACCTTGCACGATGTGTACTGACTGCGTGATGTTCCATGGAGCCCAACAGCTCTTTTCACTTCCTGGCCTTGAAAACTTCGGCGAAATGGCCTTGCTTCTCGCATAAACAGCAGAAAGTATCTGCCCCGAGCAATCTTTCTGCTGGTGAGAATGGGGGGATTAAGTGCATGCTCCGGAGCGTGAGAGTTTGGCACTCCATTCATTAAACGGAGAGGAGCGCCACCGCAGACTGACACTCGAGCGCACCCTTCGTGCGTAAAGCTTTTCTGGAACTGCGAGCGACTACTTCATGTTCCGTAATGTCATGTCTGCAAAAAAGGAGGCTGTGCTTTCAAAAATGATGTCGAGATGAAGGGCGCTGCCGGACCGCTGTCCCTTTTCAGTTGAATAGTGCTTAATCCAGCAAATAAAACGATTTGATTTGAAAACCAAGACAACAATTAGCGTTCCGGAGAAGGTTTGTTCGTGCATCTAGCCTGAAAACGAATTCATCTATCGAATGGTAGCATGCCAATAGCACAGAGACAGAAAAGTTGTCGACAAGAAAACATTGTTGGACCGCTGCCCTTTTTAGAATGCTTAGCCCAGCAAATAAAGAGACTTTGATTGGAAAGCCGAAACATCAGTTAGCGTTGTGCAAAAGGTTTGTTCATGCATCTCGCCTGAAAATGAATTTATCTATCGAATGGTAGCGTGCCGATAGCACAGCAACGGAACAGTTGTCGAGAAGGCACTCAGACCGCTGCCCTTTTTAGAATGATTAGCCCAGCGAATAAGAATGCCTCGACTGGAAAACCAAACCATCAGTTGGCGCTGCAAAAAACGTTTGTTGTTGCATCTCGACTAAAACGAATTGATGTGCTATCTATTGAATGGTGGTGTGCCGGTATATAGCACATAGATGAGTTTCGTCCCGTGCTGAGAGACGGAATTACGGAACAGCAGACAAGTTTGACAGTTTCCTACATCAACGAGCAAGTTCAAGGATGTTGTCTTTCATGTAAATCTGAACAGGACGCATGGCCAATAAATAGATTGGTCAAGGTAACTTTCCGCACATATGCTCGAGCGAGTCTTCAAACCTTTCAGGAATATTAAAACATTCGTAGAAACTTCATAACTTCACAGTCTTTTTTACTTTACACTCTGCTGCTCCAGATAGGCCTCATTTAATTTATCATTACAATTCTTCCGGCTTCTGTCGCCCGTATTCACGACATGCCGGGCTCGTCATCAACTGTGCGATCGGAAGCGGTTTGTGCGGTTCGTCGATAGTTTAGGTGTGTCGTGCTCCTGTACGCTATGACCCGTTTCACTGCTGTGCTCAGAGTATGAAACTCAGAGCGTCGGAGTTGAAACGAAGAAGCATGGACTTGACACGCCCAGTGACGACAACAATATTCGCAAGACGAAGTGGAAGGCTACTCTGACTTGCCGCAGCTGCGTGACGCAAGACACGCCTCTATTTTCTGTCTTGCTGCATGTTGCAGGGCTTTTGCGGGGAAGGCAGGCTTGTGACAGCAGCTCTTTTTCTGCATGCTCATGCCGACATGTCTGGCAGAGTGCTTCCTCAGCGGAGAGCTTCGTGGAGCGATATAACTGGTAAGACAAATTGTCATCTCGCAATCTCACGACAACCTTGTCGCATACAGGGATAAGGCGGTCTTCCATCTCAGAACTGTTGTAGTTGCAGCAGTTGACAAGGTTACAAAGCGCTGTGAAGAAGTCGTTGAACGACTCGCCTTGTTGCTGCGTTCGACGATGGAACCGGCAACTCTTGTATATCTAGTTAATGGGATGCACAAGGTGCCTGGCCAACTTCTCTTAGACGACTGCGAACGAAAGGGTCTCTGGAGTTGGCGCTTCCAAGAATGACAAGACACTGCGGGCTTGAAATCACATCATTATTCAGCGCTGCGCACTGAATGAGGGCAGTCGCATGCTCTTGTGCTCCCTCGCCAGCAGCAGATGGGTGTGTGCGCTGAGTGCACCCTGCCTATCTCGTCCCGGCAAACTTCCATCGCGTGCAGCGGTGAGTGTGATTTCGTCTTCCACACAAAATGCCTGAACATTCGCCAAGAAGATTACGACGTCCTTTTTCGCGACGGTGTCAGCATCTACAAATGCACTGACTGCACTCGGCGTCCGCGCGGTGAGGAAAGCCTCGTCAATGCTGACGTGCTGTCGCCCGGCTCGACTACGCCCACTGTCATGGGCAGTGATGAACATCCTGCAAATTCGGCTGCTACTCTGACAGAGCTGCTTTTGAAAGTCGACCGGCTGGAAGCTACAGTGACGTCACTCAAGCTCGAAAACGCTGCTATGAGGCTGGAACTGAAAAACAATAACTCATTGGTCATGAAGCGCCTGGACTTCGTGAATACAAACCTTGCGAAAGCCCTCGACGCTTTGTTGACCATTCAACCAACAGGGCCGGGCTATGCCAGTGTGGCGAAGAATACAACGAAGCAAACAAGTGATGAAACGCCGCCTGTTCGTCCCAACGCTGCAAACAAGGCACCGGCGAACAACGAGACCCAACGACCTTCCAGACAGTCCACCTCTGCTTCCACCGCACCTTCAACGAACTCGGATAACGTCAGTCCGAGCTCAGGCAAACGCAACCAGCCCGAAGACGGCTGGAATGAGGTTCGACGCCGGCGGAAGGCAGAAATACGAGGGGTGCCAGCAAGTCGACGACTCTGAGGACCGTTCCCCGGGGTCCTGCCCGGAAAGCATTGTTCGTAACAAGGATGAACCCGGATACAACCACAGAAGACATCGAACAGTTTGTGGCTGATGTGGTGAAGGACGACACGCTCGTATGTACAAGGCTTAATAGCAAGTTTTCTACATACTCGTCTTTTCACGTCGCAGTAAGTGCTGACACGTTTGATATTATTAACGACCCACTAGTGTGGCCTGAGGGGTGTCTTTTTCGTCAGTTTCGTGGTGTACTAAGAACCGACGAACTTGCTAATGCAGACACGGGAGAAGCTTAAAACTTTATCAATCTACTACCAAAACGTAAGGGGCCTTCGCACTAAGGCCGATACGTTCTCTGAGGGGGTAGCGCTTTCAGACTACGACGTGTATTGTATTACAGAAACTTGGCTACGAAGTGACATCTCATCTTATGAATATTTTTGTGACAGCTACTCCATATTTCGCCGCGACCGCAATTACGGAGTTACCGGACAGAAATACGGTGGTGGTGTACTCACAGCCATACGCAACAACATCACGGCAGTTCGTCGCTTGGATCTCGAAAGCTATGAAGAATGTGTTTGGCTTGAAGTGAAAACTGGCGGACCCAAAAATCTTTTAATAGGAAATTATTATATACCCCCGTCTCTCGATTCCAAGGAATTTGAGCAGGTTCTGACCAGTTTATCAGAAAAACTCGACCCCGCCAACTTTAACGTGATCATTGTCGGCGATTTTAATGTACCTGGTACGTGGTGGTCGAGCGAAGCTTCAGAGTCAAGCTGTCGTAAAGGAAATCAGCTCTTAAATTTTGTTCACTACAACGATCTTTACCGCGGCGAAGTTCCTTCAAACGTATGTGGAAACGCTCTGGACGTTCTTTTTACTAATTTTGAAACTTACAATATTGCAATAGTGAGCAATCCAATTGTTTCCGCCGATATATGGCATGTTCCATTTTCCGTTAAGGTAGACGTGCTAGTCTCGTCCGTGAAACACAAAAACATATATCGGTTTGATTACGCCAACGGCTCGTATCTTGACTTTTATCTTTTCCTTGCTGCGTACGCGTGGGACGACGTCCTTCGTTTACACTCGATTGACGAGGCGGTCACTGCTTTGACCAATATTTTGATGACCGGCATGCACAGCTTTATACCTCGTAAACAAACTGATCGATCAAACAGATATCCCCCTGGTTCTCTCGTGAATTAAAAAGCGTAATGCGCAAAAAGTTACATTTGCACCGTCTTTACCGTACTACTAACAGCAACGAAGTTTATGACAGGTTTAAAATATGCCGAGCCACGGTTAAAGAACTGTATAAGCGCGATAAAGAGGCTTATCGTAGACAAGTCGAAGGAAGTGTTTCCAAGCGTCCCCAGGATTTTTGGCGATTGGTTAAAAAGCATACTCGAGATAGGTCGAGTCCTGCTTCACTTATAATTGACGGAGCATATTCTTCTGATCCTGATAAGATATGCAATCAATTCGCAAAGTTTTTCCTGTCCACCTATTCATCAGTCAGTGTCGAAAACACAGAGATTTTACTAACTACTCATAACCATTTTCCTCCTCCGACAATTGACATTGCCGACGTTGTTTGGGCAATTCATCAGCTCCCATCTAAAAAATCTTGTGGCCTTGATGGCATACCGAATTTTATAGTTAAGGGGTGTGTCGACATACTGGCTCCCATTCTACACCACATATTTTCTATGTCGCTGAAGCAGTCTATCTTTCCGACCGCCTGGAAAAAGGGCTTGGTAATCCCTCTTCCTAAATCAGGCACCTCAACGAATATCACAAACTATAGACCGATATCATTGCTTTCCGCATTTTCGAAGGTATTCGAAAAAATCATTCATAAGCATCTAACACACTGTTTTAAGCACTCAATACCCGAAGTTCAACATGGTTTTTTGAGCGGCAGGTCTGTTGAAACAAATCTTGCGTGTTTTTTAAATGATGTTGCCCCCAGAGTCTCTTCTCGAGAGCAAGTTGACGCAGTGTATTTTGATTGTAGCAAGGCATTTGATCGTGTAAACCACAAGTTACTGTTACACAAACTTTCTGTTTCTGGTCTCAGTGACGAGTACTGTTCTTGGTTTGAAAGTTATCTTTCTGCACGAGAAAACTGTGTCGGCTACGCAAATGTTAGGTCTTGTTTTTTTCCCGTGCCATCTGGTGTACCCCAGGGTTCCAATCTGGGACCTCTTCTTTTTAATATATTTGTTAAAGATGTCCAAGACATCATTCGCCATTCGAGCCTCTTGCAGTTCGCTGATGACCTCAAGATCTATAAAAATATTTCGTCATTAAATGATTGTGCTCTACTGCAGGAAGACATCAACGCCATCTGTCTATGGTGTAAAGATAACGGGCTTGATCTTAACATTGGAAAAACAAATGTAATATCTTTCACGCGTAAGACTAATCCAACTCACTTTCTGTACTACTTAGAAAATTCGTCGATTACTCGAGTTACGATTGTGAAAGATCTGGGAGTGATGCTAGACTCCAAACTCAACTTTAACTCGCACGCGACATACGTTGTGAGCTCTTGTTTTCGTCTTCTCGGTGCAATTTCAAGATTTAGTAAGTGTTTTTCAAGTGTTTACCTTTTCTACGTACTTTATCGAAACATAGTTCTTCCAAAACATGACTTCTGCACTGTGATTTGGAACAGCCTTAGTGCTACAGCTTCCAATAATGTGGAACGCGTACAGAAAAGATTTGCCAGAACTTATCATTTTAGATCCCCATCACACGATCTTTATGATTACAACGAAGTGCTTAGACAATTGCAAATCACTAACCTTGCATCAAGACGATGCTCGCGCGACCTTTTATTCTTGTTTAAATGCATACATTCTTATCACGATATTAGCTCTCTGGTCACATCTATTAACTATCATATACCCGGTAGAAATGTTCGTTCTAGTCGCACTTTCCATGTCAATTACAGCGATTTCACGTCACCCTCGGGCCGACTGCAAAACTACTTCAATCATCTGGAATCAGATGGCATTGACATTTTCAACCCTAACCAACCTCATTTTAGGAAGTGCTTGCTTCATGTATTGAAATAATGTTCATGCTTTGCAACTATTCAATTCCTGTGTTTTTCCTTTAGAGCGTTTATATGCTATCTGAAATGTTACTAACAAGTGCACCAATGTATAGGCTTTGGCTGTTTTTGGGCACTCAAAATAAACAAACAAACAAACAAACAAACAGCACAAGAGCGTCCAAACTTGTACCATGTCGCTTGCTGTAGTCTTCATTCGTTACAATCTAAGTTGGCCATTCCCAAGGGCTCGTGAAAGTGAATGGTGCCGGAGTTTGAAGTCCCGATGCAACGATGTGGACGATCAGCACTTTTGGTTCGTTTTTTTGTTGTGGTGAGATTACACTCCTGACACCCTGTTCTGTTTCGATCACGGCAGACAAAGTGATGAAGCAGCTAGTAACTACCCGAAAGTGTTTATTTTACACCTCCGCAGGCTCTTATCAAGCCACTCTCTGGCATGATGGTGCCCCCTGACTACCAATAATATATCAACCCATGAATGATAGTCAACAAGAAGCGTCCTCTACAATAAGTACTTGGACAATTGGTTTAGACGAAGAAAGAATGGTTTTACCTGTGCATTGTTAGCTGAGAATCTGGACAAAGGTCCATCAATTCAGCCCTGAGCTTGTGTTCCTCCTCTTGTGCCAACACAAAGGGGGGGGGGGCATCTGTACTATGTGGCAGAAGTTGGCAAGGGGGACGGGTTGATCATATGGTGTCTTCGATGACCGCTGGCCCCATTGGCACTCAAGCTCTGTGCAGCTGAGGGTTTCAAGGTCCGCAATCCCAGTCCTGAAAGCAGAAACTTTGTTATCAACTTTAGTAAGTTGCTTGAAACCAGTAGAGCAATATGCCACTGTTTTGCAGTAACTGGAGAGAGCACGATAAATACTGCTGCATGCGTGGTGCAGTTGGCAATATGTGCGGCTGCTATGCGGAGGAACGGGGTTCGAACTCAACTCGTTCCTTTGTTTTATAATTTGGGATTCGTCTGGAAAGTTTCAGCTCATTCTTCGCTGTCATCGGCTATTTTGGTTTGGAACATTCCTGAGCTTACCGTGTGTATGAAAGCAGCAGTAACACACTGCTTCAGCGCAGGCATCCTTCCTTCGTCGACACAGAATGCTTGATACCTCATGTTTTGGTTTGTAGGCACAAGTTCGCTTTACTAAAGAAATATTTGGAGTTCTAAATTTGTATATTGTGTTCTATCTGTGACAATAGCGAATTTAGGGTTACCTGCCACTCTTTTGCCGTAGCTAGAGATAGCACAAGCAAAAAAAATATGTTTTTTTTCATTATTACGCTTATTTTACATAAACATTGATTTGTTGATAATCTGGTCATGCATCATTTATGGTTATCCTAGCTCTCTACCTCCAAATGTAAACACTTGGAACCAATTGTGGTGAACCACATTGTGAACTCAGTTATCCAAGCACACAACAAACATGTTTGACAAACAAGGTTTCATAGGCACATGAAGTTCAAGAAATTGGGAAGAAAACTAGATAAATAGGGCAACATTGTCAAACTTCAGCAGGTTTGACAATGTAAAACGTAGCTCGGGTCTATTGCAAGTGATCGTTTCATTGGCCGTTTCTCGAATGGAACTCGGGTGTGCTACGTACGTAGTACACGACCACAGGTACAGGAGATCCTCGAATAGCTGCATTGCGGAATACAAGAGCAGCAAATATATATTAAAATAGACTAGCAATCGTTCATGCAGACAAGTGGTTGTCTGCTTCCCCGTAAGGCGGATAGCGACGCTGCGGAATCGATATACAGACGCAGTACAGTTGCTAGCGATGTGAGCTAGAATGCGCAAACGGCGAGAAGGCGGTACAAACCACGCTGTCGCACGGCTACCGTGTGTGCGTTGGGGGTGGGAAGGCATCGCGCGTGGCGGGTGAGCAGAGATTTAAACACCCCCACTGCCGTTCTGACTCTCCCTTGCTGCCTGGACCGCGAAGCATGTACTGCCTGGTCGCCGTTGGCGCATTCTAGCTCATATCGCTAGCCACTGTACATTCGACTACTTCTATCCAACAATGCACCAGATCAAATGCGAAAACACGCTGATAGTGTCGGTAATTGTGGTTCAGATTGCTCACCTGTTGCAACGCAGCAGAACAGCGACGATGTGCTTGCAGCATTCCGAGAGGCCGGCTTTGCACGAGCAGTGGGCTTCCGACACAGACACATTACCGCTGTGGTCGTCACTCTTCTGGAGCTTGAGGGTCACCCGATGCGGTTCCCCTCTTATGGCACTGGTAGCCAGGCACAGAGCGAACACAACGATCTTCTCGCTATCCTCTAATGTTTTTCCGCACACGAAGACGTGGCCGGCGTCCAAAACGCGCTCACCCTCCACAAAGCTTCGCAAGTTGTGCGCCGTTTCGACGGCTTTTAAGCAAGGCACATGTTGGCCTTCCGAGCAAATATAAACGTCCCCGTCGTTTCTGGTCGGCTCTTGTCCCGAAAGATTCGTGTTTCTCGCTGAATAAATGAATTTCAACACTGCGACTAACGTCAGCGAACGGACGGACGGAAGATGTATCCCCGTCTCTTCCGCCATCTTGGAACTACCACCCCGCCACCTATAGGGCGTTGGAGTTGCGAATACATTTTTTCAAATTTGTTTGAGACGCCAAATGAGATGAAGCTTGAAGTTGGGAGTGGAAGTTTTGATCCCGAAATTACTTTCCCATAGGCTTGGCACTTTGCCTTGAAGGTGGTTGTTTCGGACGACGAAAAGCCTTCAATGGGCTCAAAAAAAACGACAAAACGTTCCATCAAGGACTGACCGCGGTCCTTTCCCTGACAACCTGTCTGTCTGACGAGAGATCCGAAAAGACTTCGACCTCTAAATAAATTCTATGTTATCCTAAATCCCACGAAAACGTCAGCACGCCTCTGTCAAATAAGGACGCCCATATCAACATTGATCACATGACGTCACGGTGGAATGAACTGGTATTCTTGATCTGTAGGTGTGGCCTTGAACATGAAACTTTACCACGCTGCTGTATGAAAGGGCAATACGTACTTTCGTTGTAGGTTACCTCGTTGAAGATCGTGCAGGCAGTGTCATTTGCAATTTAAGAGAATAGTGAACCACCTGAAGCATCCTGGGACACATGTCTTATCTTCTATTACGGTTGAAAAAACGATGCGGTGGCATCCCTGTTGTGAAGGTCCTTCCTGCCGACCCTCCGCCACCGACGCATGGATTGCAGTCCTCAAGTTTTGCCTAACATCATCCAAACAAAGACCTCTTGGATTGCGACCTGATATTGCCGGCACAGGTGCGAGCTCTCCGAGAACAGCGCGCTCGAGTCGAGTCACAGGTTTAGGAAGTCTGGGTCGGCACAGCGAGGCCACGACTGGCCTCCTTCCTGGGTTTCGGATCACCAGAGCAGCGGGTCACGTTCACGTCGCCTGATGACGTACACTTGAGCCGTGCAATATTACGGGCGCAGCGGCAGGCGCATTCGAATATGTGTTGAACTTCACTGCGTGAATCATCCTACTATTTCAAGTCAACCACCGCCAGGCTCGTGCTGTAACGGACTGTGACTCAGCTTTGCCGGCTGGGTTGCCAGCAAACAATGACTGAAGATAATCCCTACCTAAGGACATGCGGCAGAAGATGCTCTGACTCCACTCCTGGCACACCACCTGGCTCGATTCCCCGACTGCGCAGCGCTTCTCAGAAGAGAGAAGAGGACGTATAGAAAAATAGTTTGGAGAATCGGAAGCAACCTTGGGCAGCATGGTAATGATTCTCCAGCGTCTCCTTGACCTTAATTCCCTCAGAAGTGAAAAAATATACGTTCGGATTTTTTTATGGGGGGAGGGAGGGGGGAGGATTTTTAAGAAATGTAACGAAATACATTCTAGCCTGATTGTATCGCGATACAAAGAGACATTCAAAATGTATTTCAATACAGGAATACGGATACTGGTGAAAAAAATGTATCGCGATACAGAAATACAGATACGAAATGTATTTCTGAAATACTATCGCTATACATTTGTATCGCGATACTGCCCAACCCTGACAGCGACATTGCTGGAAGGCCGTACCAGATTGAGGCATTTCCGGCAGCCGCTCGATCGAGCTTGGGGTCCTCAGGGATGTGGCTGGCATAGGGGCGTACCAGATGTCGCACATCTGGCTGCTTAACCTAAAGACCGACGCGGCCAAGCTCAAGTTGGTGGAAGTAGGGCGGCTCGCGGTGAAGGGACGCACGAGTCTTGTCATCGACCCCGCCAGGCAAGAGGTGTGCATTAGGTAGCACTGGGTGTCGTTCGGCGTGTCGAATGACATGATCCGCAAGGCCTTCTCGGAGTATAACGAGGTGAAGGACGTCTCGTACGACCACTGGAAGGTGCCGGGCTTCGAGGGTGCCGTGTCCAGAACCCTAATAGTGCGTCTAGTGCTCCGGGAGGGCATTACTCTTGACCGCCTCCCTCACCAGCTGCGATTCGGCAGTGGCTGGGTGCTGGTCGCGGTGCCTGGGAGAGTCCCAATATGCCTTCGGTGCCGTAGGACGGGGCACATTCGTCGCGACTGCCGGGCCCCCAGGTTCCCCGAGTGCCGCGCTTTTGGCCACGAGCGGGACGAGTGTGTCTGCTTCTACGCCCCGGCCGCGGAACGAGGCGTCAACGACAACTATGCCGACGACCGGATGAACTAGGAAGAAGCAGAGAAGACAGCGGCACCATCAACACCCCCGACTCCTGGCGTGACAGATGACTCCCCTGGCACCATCCCCGCGGAAGATAGCACCTCGCCGCCGAAGCTGCCGTCCACCGCGGCTCCTGCCACACCACCGGCAGTCGAGCTCCAGTCGGAGGCCTCACAAAAAAGCGACGTGGTTGGCGCAGCCCCGGCTCCTGTCGAGGTCTCCCCCGAGCCACAAAATGGACTTTGAGGCGGGCTCAGCGAAGCGCCGGTTCGAAGACGTCGCGGACACGACCGGTGAGAAACTTCGACTGCGCCAATGGAAGGTGGTCGCCGGCTGGAAGGGCGCAGAGGGCATGCAGCGGTCTGCGGCATCGAAGGAACGCGACAAACTGTCGCAGTGAGCTGACATGCCAGTGGACTGCTCCGTGCGACACCGACCGGTGTTGGTGAGCGCCGTTTTCTTTTGGTTCGGTCCCCGCTAACCCATGGTCTCCTTAGAACGTCCTGTCCGATTTGCCACCCTCAACGCCCGATGGCTCTCGAACCGCAGGAGGCCGAGGCAACTCTATCGCCTAACCGTCAAACAGGACCTCGACATCATTGCGGTGGAGGAGACCAAGGTCGAGAGTGAGGACCAGACCGAATTTATGGTGTGAGCCTTTACGGCGCGTTACAGCGTGTGCGTCAATCACGGGGTTGAATCGTCGGCGGTGTGTTTGCTGCTAGCGCGCCAAATTTTAGGTGCGACGATTGAGCAGGTAATGGCATGTACTTCGGGGCGTTTTGTCGAGTGCGACTTTTCTTTTTGATCTTGTGACTGGAGAATCATTTGTTTATTTTCCCAATAGTGCTGAAGTGCGGCGGGTGTTTTTCTATTTTGTTTGCATCAGCACTGTAATAGTGAAGGCCTTGTTATTTTTCTCGGCGATTTTATTTGTGTCTGCTCCTCGTTTGATAAGTCGAGCTCGACGCCTTATCGCGATTCGAGCACCTAGAGCCTTTGCGATGCATTTAATGAGTGCGGCTTAGATGATGTTTGGAGAATGTCTGAAGAACTGCCGTGACATCCAGTACACCCATTTTCCATGGGTCCAGTCACGCCCATTTAGATCGGGCGTACGTTTCGTTTGCTTTGATTTCTTTATGTTCTGAATAACGCGTGCACTTTCTTTCTTTTAGTGATCATTGTTTAGTTAGTTTTTGTATGGGTAGTAGGAGTGAAAATAGAAGAGTCTTTTGCTAGGATTTCTGGACAATCAACGCGAAACTTTTGGAGGACGATGTTTTTACTGCCAAAGTGCAGGCCGTGACCGAAAACATGGTAAACAGGGAACATTTAGAGTTTGGCGCGCGATGGGGGCTTGCTAAGCAAGAAATAAAAAGGATAGCGTTAGAGCGGGCAAGTGCAATTAAACACGATGAAAGAAAGAATGAGATGCTTTTGCGCAATAATTTGCCGACGCTTCTTAAGGAAGAATGTAGAATGCCGGAGGCATTCAAGAACGATATTTGGTTTTTTAGAGAAAAATTGGTGATTTTAGATCGGGAACGGTATCACGGGGTGAATGTGAGAGCGAGGGCAGAAAGATGGGCAATGGGCAAAGAGCCAACAAAACGCGCACTGAGCCACGAGAAAAGCTATGCTTGGCGTAACAATTTAACTGAGATAGAGAGGGATGGAACAGTGACGAGTGAAAAGAAGAAAGTGAGTCCGCGTTTTTTAAGTATTACAGTAAATTATTTGCGTCCTGTCCCTACAATGTCAAGCTTTTTAAAGAGGAATTTTCGTGCTTCATGCCGCGCATAGATGATGCAGCGAAAGAGGTGTTAGCATCCTCCATCCCCGTAGAGCAAGTGATTGTTGCGAATGACGCCCTCAATCCGGGAAAGTCCCAAGGCCCGGACGGCCTAAAGGCCGCTTTTTATAATGCTCTGAAACGAGAACTCGCTCCATTGTTAACCCACGTATTTAACGAAGCTTATGTTTTGAACATTTTACAACCCTCCTTTACGTTGTTCCATACGGTGTTGATCCCCAAAACAGAGGACGGTGTTCAGTTACGGCAAGTCGCCGCTTATCGGCAAATCAGTCTGACAAATGTCGACTACAAAATTTTAATGAAGGTATTGGCAATGAGTCTGCAATCAGTAGTAACAGAGATAGTGGGTCCGCATCAAACATGCGGCATTAAAAGCAGGACTATTTTTACGAACATTCATAAAGCGAGTAGTGTTTTAGAGTGTTGCGATGCAATGCGTACTTGCGTCGCAATGCCCCAGGTTAACTTTGAAAAAAAACTTTGTTCGCGTACCCGACGACCTTCTTTTAATCATTCTGGATTATCTGAACGTCGGAGCTGATGTTCGCGAAGGTGTACGCATGGCGTACAACGGTTGCTCGACTAGACTTATAGTGAACAAGTCGGTTGAAAAGCGCATAAAAGTAAATCGATCCGTCCGCCAAGGGTGTCCTTTGTCCCCTCTTCTTTTTTGTATTTATATAGAATCTCTCTGCGTTCGCGTCATTACGGAGTAGCTCCATCCATGGTTTTAAGCTTCACGCATCCAAGGTTAGGGTTTTACAGTATGCGGACGACATTGCAGTGTTATGTAGTATCCGCAAGAGTATTGTCGAAGCAAGGTTAGGGTTTTACAGTATGCGGACGACATTGCAGTGTTTTGTAGTATCCGCAAGAGTATTGTCGAAGTCGTCAACACGCTTAAACGTTTTTGTGAAGTTAGCGGCAACTCGGTAAACTGGGAGAACTGCCTGGGATTGTGGCACGGTGAGTGGAGTTTCTCTTTGAGTTTTTCTTCCGAACATACAGTGGGTTACCACACCAAAAACAAAATGTGGGAGTCCCACTAGAAAAATACCATGACAGTGATCCGCATTGGCGATGGCAGACGGCTGAGCTTCGCGAAAAAGTAGAGAAAAGACGGGGGAAGGATTACTTTCTTCTTGTCTATTTTGCGCGTGCGACAGTTTGCAACATTAATTTTTGTTAGCAAACTGTGGTACGTGGTACAAGTTTTGCATTGTTCGCGGTTAAATGTGCAAAAACTGCATCGCGTATTTGCGGTGTTTATTTGGGGCTCCACTTGGGAGCGATTCAGTAGGACGAATCTTTTGCGGCGCGTTTGCAAGGGGGCTTAGTTTGTCGCATTTGTTTTTGCGCCAGATTGCAAATCGTTTTATTTATTGGAGGGGCATTCAGAGCCCTTTTTTGCGCACTGTTCGTCAGGCGAGACTTGCAAGCAGGTTGCCCGAGTTGATGGTTTCCACGGCTGCGTTGCCAGGTGGCATTCATGGCCGTCTTAAAGAAGTGGTTGAGTCATGTAAATTTTTGTTGGTGCGTTTTTCAGTTGAGAATTTGAGCGAAGTGTCTCGATAAATATTGTATAAGGATGTGTGGGATGTTGTTTTTTCGGTACCTTTATACAGGTCCCTAATACCGTATGGGACCAGGGCAGGACGTTTTAAGCCGTGTTAAAAAGATGACAATGCACGCAGGCATCAAGACTTTTTTTCTTTAAATTACATTCGGGTACCTTGCCCATTAAGTCATCGTTGTACGAGAAGGGGCTTTTTCTACCGTGGGGTATCACTGTTTTTTATGCAAGAAGCACGGAAACGATCGAACACGGGTTTCTTGAGTGCTGGGGTGGGGTCTTCTTCTGGGACGTGCTCCAACGCACCTTGAAGAAGCGCCTCTCCCTAGACGCGCACGAAATACATTTTCTTTATTGTTAAAAACGAAGAGTGCTTTCCGTTTGATTTAGTTATGCTGCTGGGGCTGCACGGTACTTGGAAGTCCCGAATGGCTATGCGTCATGCCGAAAGTGATCGGCGATAGGCGTGGGAATATTTCCGAGTAAGTGTTTCTTTGATTGTTGAAGTACACAAGGCAAAGAAGTGTGTGCCTGAGTGGCTTCCGCGCATCGAAGCGCCGCTGACTATGAAACCTTTTCAATTCCCATGACACAAGCCTTCGTGGGATGCGCTACTAGTGTTGTCGTTCTCGTATGATTTACGTCTTTGTTATTGTGTTTCTGAACTTCACGTCTGGCAATATAGAAAAACAAAAAAGTGCAGAGTGGCGCAAAAAAACAGGCAATAAATAAAAAAAAAGCGCAGAGTGGCGCAGTGGAAGCGTACTGAGCCAATAACGAAGAGGTCCGTGGTTCGACACCATGTTCTGCTGCAGTGGAATATTGTCTTTTTTTTCTATTTTCTAAGGTCATTAAATGACCACCCAAGAGTGGTTTACCGTAAATATATTTTATTCGTGGGAAATAAGCGCCAAAGGAACACGGACAAAGAGTAGAATAACAACGACACAGCGCGCACTCTCAAATGAATTTATTAGGAAAAAACACACACTTATATGCCAACGGGAGCATACCATCAAACACCACACGTCACGTTAGTCCCCGTCCAGACCACGTTTCAAATATTCAAACTAATCCGTAGACAGAGCCAGAGAAGTATCGTTAATGCATTTGTCACCTCTACTCAAATGCCTCATGAAGCTTGAGTGACACTTTGTTTTTGTATTTCGCCAAAAGTTTAGTGCTGTCAAATGATGGGGCGCAAGAGCATCTGTTGCAATGTACAGACAAATGCCCTGACGTTGTGGTTCTAGTTGAAGCGGCGTGCTCGCGGACCCGATCATTGATACATCTTTCAGTTTGCGCCCCATCATTTGACTGCACTAAAATTTTGGCGAAATACAAAAACAAAGTGTCACACGAGCTTCACGACCCTAGTGAAAAATACACCAGGCCGAGGGCTGGTGTGACTTGATGTTACACCAGACTTTTTCACAGATGTGATTTGGGACATTTCCTGGTGTTCTGGTGTGAGACCAGAAATCTGGTGTTTTGATGTGACACCAGCAATCTGGTGTTCTGGTGGGACATCAGGTTTTGTTGTAGTGTGATACCAGAGCACCTGTTTACTGGGTGTTGCTTTACTCACAAAAAAGGGTACATTGATAAGTTTGACAACAAAGCTGCTGTCATATTACTATATTAAAAAACGCAAAAATGCACAACAGTAAAACTTCGGAAGCTTTACTGTTGTAGGGAGTTGGCCGCGATCAACTGGAATTTGTCCGGAGCCACTGCCCTGCGTCGAAGAACCGGACGCCCTGTCGTTCTGCAATTCTTGGCCTTTCAGCTTGCGGTTGACTCGTGTCTTAGTTACGCTGATCCGTTCCGCGTACCCCTCCGCGAGAGAAATCTCCTCTTGTAAGGCATCACGTTCGACAGATGGATCGATTTCCTTGTCCAGCTCTTTGAGGGAAGCTTTCTTAAGCAGAACAATATCAAATGTTTCTTCGAGCTCACCGATGTCGGTTGGATCCGTGGCCAGCAGGACGCCAATCTCGTTGAGGATCTTTGTTGTGGCGGCTCGCAGGGCAATCCTCTTTCGCTTCAGACGGTCGACGCCCTTCTCGCTCGTAGTAGGCATGATCTGGCCGTTAATTCCCGGTTTTCGACCCCAAAAACTGTAATAATTACTAGCTTTCTTTGTTGTTTTGTTACCAAACCAAGCTTGTCGGAAGTCAGGAAAGCGCACCAACACACATCTTTTCGGCTTCGACTCACAAAGAAGACTTCTTTATTTTCTCAAACTTAAACAAGAATGCCGGTGGAAAGGGAAGAGAAACCCTCGAAGAGACGAGCCGGCGAGCGCCCCAAGCTGCTCAAGGCCACCCGGGAAAGTTCTCGGGACGAGGGGGACATTTCTTGAGCACAAAGGAGCTCGTCGCGGGGTCTCCGGCGACCACCAAGACGGGAGGAAACAAGGCACCCCGTCGCGGGACGGGGCGGCACACAAACTAATAGAAAACACGCTCGCGGACGGGGAAAAGTCAACAAAAACACAACTCTGGTGTCACATCAAACTGCGTGGTGTGCACACCAAGCTGCCTGGTGGGCACATGAGCCCTTGTGGTGTGACACCAGACTCTCTTGGTGTACCCATCAGGCTGATCTGCGGGTACACCAGCATTTCTGGTGGGCACATCAGGCTGGTGTGCTCAATACACCAGCATTGCTGGGCACACCAGATATTCTGGTGTCACACCAGGATTCTCTGATGTCACACCAGGATTGCCTGGTGTATTTTTCATTAGGGGAGGCATTTGAGATTAGGAGTAGGGGTGACAAATGCATTAGCGATACTTCTCTGGCTCTGTCTACGGATGAGTTTGAATATTTGAAACGTGGTCTGGGCGGGGACTAACGTGACGTGTGGTGTTTGATGGTGTGCTCCCATTAATATATAAGTGTGTGTTTTTTCCTAATAAATTAATTTGAGAGTGCGCCCTGTGTCGTTGTTATTCTACTCTTTGTCCGTGTTCCTTTGGCGCTTATCTCCCATGATGTACCAACTGGCCCATCAAAGCATTTTATTGTATCTTTTATTCCAATTAATAATGTTCTAGAAGCTTTTCAGTAGTGTAGAAATGTCCCTTTCTCTACACAACATCTTCCGCTTTAGCTAAATATCCCAGCAGAGTGATGTAACCATAACCCACAGGTCCGTGGATCGAAAGCACGTTTGGCTAAATTAAATGTTTCTTTTTCTTTCTTTTTTTGTTAAGGGGGGGGGGGAGGGGGGAAGGAGGGGGAGGGGTGTTATGGCCTTTAGTTGACAAGCTTCGAGTAGGTTTAGGTTTATTGAGCATATTTAAGTTTTCTTTTGTTCCAATGAATAAGACGCCAGCAGCTTTCCAGTAGTGTATCAGTGGCCTTCTCCACAACATCCTCCGCTTTAGCTCAAGATCACAGCACAGTGCCGCAGAGAGAGCGTGCTGGAGAGAAAGTGGTGGTGCAGTTTGCGTGTATGTGTTTTGAACGAAGGAGAAAGCGAGAGAAGGGCCTTTGCTGTAGAATGGGGTTTTGCGGTCAAACATGAGCACGTTTTTCCAAAAAAAAAGCACTAACAATTACCGTTGTCAAAAAAAACACTACATTTACGGTTAAAACGTTAAAGCATGGCGGCAGAGAAAAAGCTTTCCAGTTTTTACGTTTTCGTTCGTTCACGGGGTTGTCAGTAATGTAATAAAACATTTCTCGTGCGCGATATAAGTTTTACTTCATTTTATTTATTTCTATTTACCCTCAAGTTATGTAGCGATTCAGAGAGTGGCGAAACAATAATTAACAAGTAAATATATCTTTAAAAAAAACGGTTAACATGTTAACTCACGCTTTCCTGAAAATATAAAAATCTGCAATGAAAACAACAAAGGCCGGGAAATGGTTTCACTGAAAGGAGGTTTGAAAAAAAAAGTTTGTAAAACGCATGGAGATTGATATGAGGAACGCTTTGGGATACAATACATTTTTTACTTAATTTGCGCATTCTATCAGGTGTAATGCGCACCAGAAATAACAAATGCAAAAGCAACCCTAATTCCGCGGGAGAAGGATGGAAGTAAATTATACCTGCTTGGAAATGTACATGTTTCTATTTTAGAGTTTTTATTGCGTGCGTCAGCCCCCTGACGATTCACGGCAGGATTGCTATTGTCGGAGCCCAATCTCATCGTTCAGAGACGTGAAATACGCGAGGAAACTGAAAAAAAAGAGCATCCGAGGATTGCTTCTTCCCGAGGGAATGGGGAACATTCAGCCTCTGTAAACACAATGCTTCTAATCGAACGAACCTGAAACGGAGCACGAAAGAAATCGAAATTTCCAGGTTAAAAATATTAGGAGTTAGCTCTTTAAATTTTGTTTTTAAATTTCTTACTTTATGCTTTTTGCGTTTGCTATATGAGTATGTAAACTCCTACTTTTTTTACCGAGTTTTCTGCGTTATGGATTTACTATAGACAGAAAATACGAAGTCTGTTTGAATTTATGCGCTTCAATTTCGAAATCACTTCCACTTTTGGGAATTGCACCGGCCACGCATTCGTTGGCACGCGCACAATCGACATTAATCGTGCCATTTGCAATGATTGAATAGCGGATAGCGGCTTGCGTTCTCGGGGGCGTTTTGTAACACCGGCGACGATTTCTTGATCATAGAAAAATCTTTAAGTCTCTATGGAACAAAAAAAAAGATCCAAGTGCCGTCTTTCACATTATTCAACAGATCCGTTTCACAGTCTCATCTAGCAACATTGGTGGTTGCCATTTTGGTTGGCAGGAAGCGTGCGATTTGGAACTGAGTCCTCGCCGACCGCTTATACGCAGCCCACGTGTTCAATACACGCTCAGATCATTAGCCATTGAAACACTCCAACGAATTGCTGTTCATTCATGTCTAGGCCTACCCAGGTAACCTAACCTAACCTAACCTAACCTGACCTGACCTAACCTAACCTAACCTAACCTAACCTAACCTAACATACTGACGCTAGTAGAAGAAAGGATGAATTTCGTTGAAAATCACGGCAAACAACTAATGCTTCGCCACATCGCACAGCAAACAACCTGCCAGTGAACAGGTTCTCTACGTTGCGCCCCAACGGCTCTCGTTTCAGACAGACGGGAGGCGTCCAGCTCTCTCGTGATAATGGTTTATTAGACTGCCACGGTCTTTTTCAAGCACCGGAAAGCCGACGCCGTTCTCCTTCCCCGATCTTCTCTCCGCTTGGTGGAGGGAGTTGCCCCGTCTGGGAACGGACGCACAAAACTGGCGCGTTGTGCTCGTTTACTCATACTCCGGCACTCCGAGTTTCATACTCCGAGCGCAGCAACTAAACGACGCATAGCGTACAGGAGCGCGACACACCGAGGCGCCGAGGCTGTGTTCCGAACCTACTTGAATGAAGCCGAGTTACCCTGGAGGATTATTTCACGTGACAACACAAATAGAGGAACGCTGGACTGGACACGGGTAGGTTTTCGGGATCCACGTTTACCCTAGAGTTAGATCGAGTATGTTTTGGAACACGGCTCGGAACTATCGACGAGCCACACGAGCTCTTTCCGACAGCACGGTTATGACGAACCCGGCTTCTCCTGGATAAGGGTGGCATAAGCCAATATTATTCCGAAGATAAATTAATTAGGCCTGTGTGGAGCTGGAGACTCTAAAACAAAGGAGACGGCGACGTTATAAAGTTTCTACGAACGTTTGAAAAATTCTGAAAGGCTTGGTGACTCGCTTCGTGCACATATGCGGACAGCAGTGGAGAGTTACCTTGGCCGATCTATTTATTAACCATGCATGCTTTTCCGATTAAACTCGACGCAGGAAACCCTTAGATTTGTCGCAGATTCCGTGGATCTGTCTCGCAGATGGACGCTACGCCGATACCGGTACACCGTCATTCGATAGCACGTAAATACGTTTTTAGGCGGTATGGATGAACAAACCTTTTCCGCATCACTTAAGTGATATGTTTCACCTTTCCAATCAAAGTATCTTGATTCACTGGGAGCGTTCTGACTGTCTTCTCATCTCAACTTTTCTGTCGCTGAGCTGTCGGGACTCTACCGTTCGATAGATGAATTTGTTTTCAAGCGAGATGCATGACCAAATCCTTCCCGCAACGCTAACTGATGCTTCGGCTTTCCAATCTAAGTATATTTATGGGCTGGACTAAGCATTATAAAAGGGGCAGAGCGGTCCGAATGTCTCCTCACCTCGACAACTTTTCTGTCGCTATGCTATCGGCATGCTACCGTTTGATAGATTTTTTTTCAGACGAGATGCACGAACAAACCTTTTTCGGAACGCTAATTGTTTCTTGGCTTGCAAATAAAATTGTTTTACCTGCTGGATTTAACACTAACCAGCTGAAAAAGGGCCGCGGTCCGGCTACGCCTTTCGTCTCGACGGCTCGGCGGCAGCGCAGCCATCTCGTTTGTTTACTTGACGTCACGGAGCGCGAAGAAGTCACTCGCGCTCCTTGAAATTCTCGGTGCAGGAAGAGCGCACTCGAGTTTCAGTCTCCGGAGGAACTCCTGTCCGTTTAGGGAAAGGAGCTCCAAACTCTCGCGCTCCGGAGCACGGACTTAACGCTCCCGTCTCCGTTGCCCAGGCTCCGATTCCCGCGGCTACGGCACGCGCCCCAGCTGGCGGTTCTCTGGGCGCCGCAGGACCTGCGACGCACGCACACACACACGCACACACGCACTGGTAGGGGGCGCAACCAAGTTCGGATCGCAGCTTGTTTTCCAACATCTTCCCCTCCCCCAAAATGAGCCCACAGCTCATTTAATCATATTGCCTCCAGTGGATGGAGCACCTGCACTGGTCGTCGCGTGAAGGCTCCCGATGGGAGCCTGATGGCGCAGGCAGCCAGGCACGCACGTGCCCGTCTCTCCCGCTGAAGACATCCGTGATACGGACGGTTCTCCACAGGTGACGTGGGGTGTTATCCTCGCGCAGCAGGGCCAGGTCCCGAACCCTGGGTGGGCAGCTGCTGACTGGTCAGGGATCATTTCCGGAGGCCGTAAGCTAGCGGGATAACGGGTGTGGTTGCAGTTTTCGGTTCCTTGCCAGTTTACAATTGTACGGAGTGCACCTACACTCTTTATCTTAGATACAATATTTTATTGTTACAATGACTACCATAATACGGGCGTATGAGAAATGAAAAGTAGTGCTGCAGAACATTTAAAAAATATATTAAATGTGTTTCTATTGTTTTCTGGATAAATGTAAAAGAAAAAATAACGTGAAAGTAATTTGTAAGGTGACGAGTGAAATCATCCGTTACTTTTCAGCGCAAATTATTTGTACCATTACATTTGAGGCTCGGTAATTTGTAAATGTAATCCATTACATTTTCCTAGTAACGAGCACAAGTCTGTCGCCATCCCAGCGCTTAATGTGACCAGATGAAAAAAAAACTGTTTTTATACCTCCTCTACAATCGCTCAACTAGCCGATCTTTGGCTTAGCCTTGAAGCACTTGACAACATCTCCCACTGCGAAAAGGCAGTACTTCTAAGAGACTCTAGGGCAGCTCTGGTGCTAGTCAGCAACTTAGACGATGCCCCCAATATGCTGTGTTCGTTGCTTACACAGCAATAAATTTGGAAACGAAAGGCTGGCAGTTAGCCTTTGAATGGCTGCCCTCTCACGCACAAGCAACGAGAGAGCCGATCGTCTTGCAGCAGAAGCGCACCACGTTAATGTGCCACCACTCTCTGTATCAAACATTCACGAGGACAGACAACTTATAAGTTATACACAAAGAAATAAAGCGACAACACCCCGACCCGCGAGTCTCTGTCGGAAGACCACTCGCACATGTGCCCTCAAAGCTTTCAGGAGCCAGCGCCTGCATCCTGCATAGACTTCGCACTGGGTGTGCCTTCACTGCAAAGGCAAATCATCGTCTGGACCCGACAATCAGCAAACTGCGCAAGCTGGGACGTTCCCGAGGACCTAGAACACCTCATCTGGGTATATCCAAATCTAGCGGACGCGAAGAAATCTCTCCTTGAAGGACTACAGCTCGCAGGGGTTGCCCACGTGACAGCTGCAGACATTCTTTTCCCCCCAGGCTCAGTAAGAGATGCCACTAGAACGTTCGCTTTACTCATAACATTCTTAGAAGACGCTGATCTAATAGACCGCCTCTAAGGCATCGTGCCATACGCCCCGAGTCAGGAAACCGTCAGTTCTCATAGGTAGTCCAAACTATTTCCAACCTCGACCTCTCCTTCCTCTCCTTTCTCTTTTACACTGCCTTCTTTTTAGAGCTGGGCTCTTAGGCGCCCGTTTCCGGCTTGAGCGGCGCCGCCGTCGGCGCAACCACGCGGTGCATGATGGAAAAATGTCCCCGCTAAATTTAGCGGAAAATTTGAATTTTCGGAAAATCCTGCTAAATTTAGCGGAAAATTTTCCCCGCTAAATCTAGCGGAAAATTTACCCCGCTAAATCTAGCGGAAAATTTCCCCCGTTAAATTTAGCGGAAAATTTTCCCCGCTAAATCTAGCGGAAAATTTTCCCCGCTAAATTTAGCGGAAAATTTTCTCCGCCCCCCCCCCCCCCGAGGGAAGGCACGGGGGGGGGGGAGAGAAGGGCCTTTGGGGTCACGTGACTCCCCAGGCCTTTGGGGTCACGTGACTCCCCAGGCCTTTGGGGTCACGTGACTCCCCAGGCCACGTGACCCCCCCCCCCCCCGAGGTAACGTGACCCCCCCCCCCGTGCCTTCCCCTCCTCCTCAAGAGCTGCGCTCTACTTCGGTGTTAGCAGGGAGTTTTAAACGGCTTTCATTTTTGACCCTTATCCCTAACTCTTTCCTACCCCGGGACTGACTTGTCCTCCACAAAAGGTGTGGCCAACATGCACCGGGATTTCTCTCTTCCCTTTCACCACTAATAAAAAATACACGCTCAGAGTACGCGTCGAAACAATGACGAACTGGCGTAACTGGAACAGCAAGTACTATATGACGTGCACTTTTGCAAAGGAATTTATTGTTTCAGAGAATGAATCATTTATGGCGATATCTGGGAATTATACCGAATTTTGAGTAGGTCTTTGTCTATGTATCAATAAATCTTCCTTCACTCCGTTGGGCGAACACTATCGTGAGGTTTATTCGAACATGGGCTGCAGTGTAACCTTGGAGTAAGTATAGATCGTGGTCTCGAAGTAAACTGTGACCGGAAAATGACGGGTTTAAAGGCTTTGTCGCTGATAATTTTCCGATTTCTGAAAAGTCACCATTAAAACTGTCTTGAAGTTGCAAGAAGGAAAAAATACTACTTTATTATTAAAATTCTCTGACACGCATACCTTGTCAAATGGCGAGGAATGCAACCTTGTGCATTCGCGTAAATTTAAACCCTTGTACTGAGTGATTTAAGTGTGCAGTTTTGCTTCAGAGTGAAGGATTTTTTTTAGGACAAAGAGGGTTAACGTGTGGCGTTTGTTGAATGTAAGGACCGTTTATTTCGAGACGAAAAGGAGCACAGGCGTGAGTGATCCAAGCCTCTCGATTTATTCGTGGGCGATCGATTGCTTCACAATTTGCGATAAATAACTGAACCAATAGCCGAGAGACTCACCTTCAACATTCAAAATTCGTATAACTTCTTACGTCTCTCGTGTCGACGTGCACCTGCCTTGACTAAAAAAATGGCCGCCGATGGTGCCATCCACAAGCTCCCGATTCACGCTCCAGCCTGCACGTGTTATTCACACTTCAGCCTGCTACGCTCAGTAGAAGGTTCCAGCCGTGCTAGAAGCTGTTTTGTTATTATTGCGACGAATTAACATTCCATTAAGATAAAATGTTTTGTTAAACTCACTTTCAAAGCGAAAACTTAGCTGATTGGTACACTCCGTTGCACTTTAAAGGGGCACTGAAGTGCATTCTGAAATCATCTATTTACCGTCATAACTTAATCTATGGGCTCTAAGAATCCTACGAAACCCAAAATTACATTCAAAGGCGGCCAATTTTCCTATTAAAAATCCGATCAAAAATTGTGTCACGTCCCCCTTCCTGCGCCACAGCGCAGAACACGAGGGGTGCCACTAGACGGAAAGGAAGCAGGGGAGGGCATGCAACAGCCAATCACGGTGACGGCTTCCCGGCGGAGTAAATTTTCGAATACGCGCGCCTTCGAAAAAGCAGTCCGCCGGGAAGCCGACACTCGTCATTGGCTGCCGCGTGCCCTCCCCCGCTGCCTTCCCGTCCGGTGGCGCCCTCTGGTGTTCTGCGCCGCGGCGCAGAAAGACGGGAGCCGTACGATCTTTGATGGGACCTTTAATAGGGAAATCAACCGCTCTTGAATGTGATTTCGGGTATTTTAAGAAGTTTAGAGCCAGTAGAATGAGTTATGGCAATAATAGTCAATCTCAAAATCTAGTTGAGCGCCCCTTAAGTCTGAATGGCAGCAGGCAACTGAACGAAACGACTAGACCAACTACGCACACTGAATGCTTCGCGATCCCGAGTTTTTTTTTTTTTTTTGCACGTTATTGGTTTAGACGGGGATAGCCTACTCATAAAAATGACGAGCGCCGTGACGACGCACTTTTGACGCTGCTCGATTGACTCCATCGAATCGTACCGTCAGCTATACGCCTCGCAAGTGGGCTCATTTTCGTCTTCTGCGCATGAGAAAGGAAGTAGCGGTGACGTCAGAACGCCGAGCCCTGATTGGCTGATCGCGGTCCCCTATCTGAGCGTCGTCTGCTCCTTTGCAACTTCGTCTGCTCGCAACGTCGTCTGCGTCTGTCTTACCTTTCCTGCGACTTTCGGAAGTGCAGGTCTTTACGAGCGAGCTCGACTTCGCCTTTCAGAGAAGGCAGACGAAATAACTCGAGCGGTTCGTTGTTTTTGTCGAACAACTAGCAGACGCGCATCAAGGAGGGAAGTCAGAGTACTCATTGGCGAGGTGTCCCGAGACGCCGAGGTTTATTTGCTAAGAACCGAGAGTGAGCGTGTTAGTGTCCGCAAGTTCCCTCCCAAATACTTTTCCCCCCTTTCGTGTGCGGCAAGACTCCTCATTCTTTAACGGCGTCGGCGGGTTGGCGCAGTTAACGCCGTCTGCTTTACGTCTGCTAGTCAAAGCGATGGCTCCTTTACCTTTCCTGCGTCTGTCGGATATTCACCGCTTTTTCACTGGCGAGAGTAACCGTTGCCTCGGAAAACAAGGAGATGACAAGAGGAAGAGATTGACCTCTTAATCTAAAATTGAGGTCAGTGATCACAGTATAATACGCGAAGGGTTCACAAGGGTCGCGCGGGCACATTCCATTCAGCACGCCAGCCGGTCGTGGGCAGACGGTCACCGAGTCGAAGTGGCTGCTAGGCCTATCTGCCGAGTTCGCTTGGTCGGTGTCGGTGGAATCGTGGCCATTGGAGCTTTTCCCGGGTGTTTGTGGATCCAGCGTTCTTGTTCGTCGTGGTCTGGTTCAAGTACTTTTTACTTTTTTCTTGCTGCTTGAAGTCGGGACGCGAGAGAAGCGCACGTAGAAAAATAAACGTCCGTTGGTCGTCGCGACCGCGACGCTGTCGGCCATGCTGATTTGATCGTAACAAGTGCGTAGCTTCGGAGCTGTCGTAGGATTTTGTCGTAACCTGCGCGAAACTTAGGAAAATTTCGGTTCGTGAATACGAATTTGTTTTTAAGTTTTGTCTTACGCATATTTTTGGCGTAAGATAGTTTCGTGAATCTGGCCTCTCCACTTGCAAAAAGTCGCAGGAAAGGTAGGACAGACGCAGACGACGTTGCGAGCAGACGACGTTGCAAAGGAGCAGACGACGCTCAGATAGGGGACCGCGATCAGCCAATCAGGGCTCGGCGTTCTGACGTCACCGCTACCCCCTGCGCGAGAAGCAGACGAACTTGCCCTCCGCATAGACCTTTGCATCGCTTATTACCCGACCGACAAAATGCTGAGTCACTGAGCTGTGAACGCATGCGCAGCGCCCGAAATACCGCATGGCAGATCGACAGCGCATTCTCAGAAGGCGTTTCACAGTCAAGAAGACAGAGATGGTGCTGAAGGCAATTTTTGAGAAGGTCTATAGGCCGGACATAAAGTGCAACCAAGTATGTTTCTGCTACTTCGTAGCGGAGCGGTTTATCTGCTATGAAATGTCATCAAGTGAAGAAGAAATAAAAAAAATGTGAAAGCCGTTTACAACTCCCTGTAACGCCGAATTGGAGCGCAGCTCTTGAGGAGGAGGAGGAGAGGGTACTCAGGGGAGGGTATACCCCTCCTCCTCCTCCGGGGGGTCACGTGACCTCGGGGGGGGGGGGTCACGTGACCCCCGCGACATGTCCCAACATGCACCGCGCGGTCACGCCGACGGCAACGGCGACGCCGCTCAAGCCGGAAACGGGCGCCTAAGCGCTGCGCTCTCAAACACAAAAAGCACGAGCGCCGTCTAGTAAAACAAGCGAAGAACGGTTGTTCCAATATGCACTGCTACAAAGGGTTTATCTCACGATTCAGTGATTTAACATGTCGCTATTAGAGCAACAGCTTTATAGGATCACCCGACCTCTGGAACCGGGCAAGCATGAAATGGGTAGGTTGATCAATCCGTAAGCTCGAAAAAAGCTTGGGAAGAAAAGTACGGCAATCGGTGTCAGGACTGAACCCCGGTCGCTGTCATGGAACCGAGTGTGCTTCTGAGTTACGGACCCAGCACGCAGGAACGGGTGGAGCAGAAACAGGTGGTATGAAAAAAGTGCGCGAAGAGGAGAGAGGTGGAAAGGGCAAGAAAGAGAGGAGCAGAAACAGGTGGTGTAGAAGAAGCGCGCGGAACGAGGAGTGGAAAGGGAAGGAATGCGCGCTTTCCTCTCTTCGTGACCCAGAAAATTTAGCGGAAAAGCATTGTATCCGGGTGGCGCTGAACGGAAGCGCGCGCAGGGTCCCGAATATACATGCACTGTTGTGATGTAATCTGTTTCCAAACAAAACTCTGCCCTACAACGGCGCCTGAACTAAAAACACCACCCACCCTAGGTTATTAAAAAGTAAGGGACATCCTGCGTTTGTCACCACCCGATCTAAGAGGAGTACCCACTCTAAAAAGCTACCCCATCTAAACTCATTTGGCCTAATAACCAAACCTGCAGCAAATTTTTTAAAATTTTTCATGTTTCCTTTCCATGAATATGCCCTTTTGAAGAAGAGGGGACAGGACGGAGCTTTATGAAAGGGGTCTCAGGCTCATTCGGGTGCGGGGGCCAGATTTCTCAGTCGCAAAGTCGAGGGCAAACGCAAAAATAGGGCGAGGAAGAGAAAAAAAATTACGTTTTAGGACAAAAAAAATTAAGAGCAGTTGTTTTTACGTTGCGAAGTAGCCGAGTTTCTCAGTGGCACATTTGGGATTTCCTGGAGAAGGAACCTTGTGCTTTCTGCTTTTCATAAACTTGCAACTTCAGCTTTGATTTCCTGGTCAGACTGCCTTAGGCCCCTCCCTGATGTGATTATAAAATGCAACCTTACCCGCAACACTAACTTACTTGCAATTTTCAATGAGAAAAAAAACAGAAAAGAAAGCCCACTTTTGTCGCCGTGTCGCTCAGTTTTCTCAAAAACTAATCAAATTCAACTTCTTGAAAAAAAAAAAAAACTTTCTTCGACGGTGTTTGTTTTTCTGACAATTTTTGTAGCACCACAATTAGGCAATCCTTGCGTTTTAATCGTATTTTTCGACTTCCAGAAACCCAAGCTCATAGCTCTATCTTTAGAAGTTGCTCCTACTGCAGGAGTTTGTGCGGCTAGTCAGAGCTCGCACTTGCAGCATGCCTGGGATCGTCGTTCGGGCGATTAAGGTACAACCCCACCCTTGGTTAGTGTGGTTCTGAACCAACAGATGGCGGTGAGATCGCCTTCCAGGCCTGCACATCAATGCGAGAAATCGTGTGTGGTGGCGCTTCGATACAGTGGGTTATTTTTCTATATCCTGAATTTGACATCCCTGGTCCCTTGCTTGATTTTCTCTGCACGAGCTTTCTTTGGAACGCGCACGGCTGCGCCAGTTCTCGTGCAAGGGGGCCAGTTGCCTGCGCTCCGAGCTCACGTCTCCGGCAAATGTGGGCAGAACAAAACGCGAAAATCGTCCTGAGCCAAATGGCGAGACACATGCACAACAAAACCACTGATGAGTTGAAAAATGTAAAATTGCCTGTGCGCCGTCATCGGAGATTTCAGAGGCCAATTACACATATTTTAATGTGATCAGATTTATATTTTCACGAATAAAGGTGACTAGAGGACGAACAGTGAACTGAAAAATAAAGGTTTAATCGGTGAACTTGTGCCCAGGGGCGGATCCAGAACTCCGTTTTTGGGGGGGGCGGAAAATTTTTAAGGATGCTATTCTCCCATTTCTTGTGCAAGGGGGGGTCCACCCATGTCAAATTGCCCTCCGAGAAGGAGGGAGGGAGGGGGGTCGACTTTGTTTGGGGGGGGGGCCGCCCCCGTCGCCCCCCCCCCCCCCTTGGATCCGCCACTGCTTGTGCCAAACAAAAAAAGTAAAGAAACAGCGTCGAGGCAGCAGAAAAGGAGGCGGCGATTCGGCAGCGCAACAGAGAGCGAGAGCGAGACTGACTCGACAAGGTCGCGGGCAGCTGCTTATCTACTATCTACAGTGCGTCACTATCTCGGAAGTTCGGCAAAGAAGGTTCGAGCGTCGCGCGCTCGGGGCGAGGGCGAGGATGAACTGGCATTTTCGAGAAGAAAGCAGGGCGAAAGTTACGTCTGGTGCAAGAATGAACGCGAATCTTCTAGAAGTCCATGACCGAGTGTTGCTTTCTCTGCTCTGCAGGCGGCAAAATGACGGGCTGGCCCTTTTGTCGTGCATATGTTTGGCTCTTTGTGGATTTCCAGGAAAACGTGATGACGTGATAGACTTAGGTTTCCAAAATTCTAGCTTGAGGAATTCACTACCTAAAAATCAAAACAAAGGAACTACTTTTTGGGCGGTCAGGTGTCTCATTTAGGTAGCTGGGTGTCTATTTTGACCGAAACCACGAGGCTGGAAAACACAAAAAAATGACACTAAGGTTTAGATGTTGAGTTTGGTAAACCCAAAGTAGGACTCGTGCGGGAGTCATAATAAAAAATGCCGAGGTTAATAATTCACTCACAGCAATTAATGATAAGAATTAATTTTAGTACGATTTCAGTGATAAATGCAATGACTGGCCAGGCAAAGATTCTGGGGCTGTGGATAGCTTTTGCACATAGTTTAAGCAATGAACAAGGTGTCACAAAAACAAATTACATTTTTTTATTGCAAGAATAAACTATGTGCAGCTATCACATTTAAATCTGGTAATCGTTATCACTGAAATCATACTAAAATTAATTCTTATCATTAATTGCTGTGAGTGGATATTAACCTCGGCATTTTTTCAATCTACTTTGGGTTTACCAAACCAACATCTAAACCTTAGTGTCATTTTTGTGTTTTCCAGCCTCGTGGCCGATGCAATAGACTTGCCCGGCCTACTAAAATGAGACCTGACCGCCAAAAATACAAAAGCTGTTCTGATTTTTAGGTGAATTAATTCCTCAAGCTAAAATTTTGGAATACGTCTATCACATGATGCGATTTTCCTGGAAATCCACAAAGCAAAACATATGCACGACAAAGGCCAACTACACCTGCAAACTCAGTCATAACTCTAGAAGATTCGCGTTGAAATACCAAACAAATGCTCTCAGGTGGCGGCGCGACATCAGATTTCTTTACCGGAACTTCCGCGATAGTGCACTGTAGATAGTATAAGCAGCTGCCGAAGCGTACCTCGAATCGATTTCATACCGCTCTCTATTTGCATACCCGATCGCCGCTACTCGGCCGCTGTTACCACTTTTTTTGTTGCTTTCGTAGGCAAGCACCCTACCTCAAACAAAATTTCCACTCCTTCTCGGGAACTTTGAACACATGATTAAGACACAGAAAATCCTTAAAATTTTCCGCCCCCAAATAGGTTCTGCATCCCTTACAAATTCACATTAAAACCTTTATTTCAGTTCGTCTAGTCACTTTATTCATTGAAATAAATCTGATCACATTAAAATATGTGTAATTATTTCTATCTCCGATGACGGCGCACAAGACAATTTACATTTTTCAACTTTCATCGAGTGGTTTTGTTGTGCATGTGTCTCACCATTTGGATCAGGACGATTTTCGCGTTTATTTACTCGGAAAACGCTGCCCTGACGCAACGTGCTGCTCGTGCCAGAAGAAAATCAGACCAAGGAGATGTCCAATTCAGGATAGAAAATAACCCACTGTCGAAGCGCCGCACCACGATTTCTCGCATTGATGTGCAGGCCTGGAAAACGATCTACTTCGGTTCCAGAACCACGCAAGGGTTATTAATCCTTGAACTGACGATCTAGGCATACTGCAAGTGCGAAGCTCTGACTGGCCGCACAAACTCCTGCAGTAGAACTTGAAAATATGGAGCTATGAGCTTGGGTTTGGAAGTCGAAAATATAAAAACTACTGGGATACTGAAAATTGCTACAAAATTGTCAGAAAAACAAACGCAAAGTTTTTTTTTCAGAAGTTGAATTTGTTAGTTTTGAGAAAAACCTGAGCGGTACACGTAGCACATTTAAAGGTAGCTCTTCTGTTTTCTCATTGAAGATACAGTAAGTTAGTGTTGCGAACATTTTATAATCACGTAGGGGGAGGAGCTAAGGCAGTCAGGAAATGAAGTTTTTTTGAAGCGAAGCGCAAAGGTTCTTCTCCAGGAAATCCCAAATATTACTGAAACTCGGCAAAAACTTCGCAACGTAAAAACAACTTATGTAATTTTTTTTGTCCTAAAACGTAATTTTTTTCTCTTCCTAATTTTGCGTTTGCCTCGACTTTGCGGCTGAAAACGGCCCCCTATGAATGACCTTTCCTCAAGCTCCGTCTCTCCCTCTTCAAAGAATGATATGGAAAAACATGAAAATTTTAAATTTGCTGCGTATTAGAGCCAAATGAAATTTTAGATGTAGCTTTTAAATGGAGTACTCCTCTTAGATCAGGTGACAAACGCAGGATGTCCCTTACTTTTTTAATAACTAGGGTGGAGTGGTGTTGGATTCAGGCGTAGAACTGTTTGGAAACAATTTCCTCTGGCAATACATGTATATTCCTTGCGCGCACTTTTCCGTTCCACTCTAGATTCACGAAAAGGGAGAGAGCGCGTCCCTTTCCATATCCGTTCCGCGCGCTTCTTCACACCTGTTTCTGTCCTCTCTTTTCTTGCCCTTTCCCTCTCTCCTCTTCGCGCACTTTCATACCACCTCGACACTGCTCCACCCGTTCCTACGTGCCGTCCGCAACTCCGTCAGTTCCATGACAGCGACAGCAGGTATCTATTACCAGTACTCGCTTTCTTCCCAAGCTTTTCAAGCGTTGATCAACCTACTACATTCATGCTGCCCAGTTTCGAATTGATCTAAAGTATTTGCTCTAATAGCGACATGTTAAATCACTGGATCATTGAATAAACCCTTTGTAGCAGTGCATATGAGCAACCGTTCTTCGCTGTTTGCAACGGCATCGTGCACACGTATTTGAGCTTTGGCGC
This sequence comes from Ixodes ricinus, assembly GCA_037355805.1. NCBI lineage: Eukaryota > Metazoa > Arthropoda > Arachnida > Ixodida > Ixodidae > Ixodes > Ixodes ricinus. Next base: position 59,552 of record JAZHYW010005825.1, read on the forward strand.
AAACGCCCGTTTTCCAGCGTCGCCGACGCCTGACCACGCAGAATATTGGGACGTATCGCAGGGAATGCAATGACCCCAGATGACGGAGGAGGAGGGAGTATACCCATGCCCCTCTCCTCCTCACCCTCAAGAGCTGCGCTCAATTCGGCGTTACAGGGAGTTGTAAACGGCTTTCACGATTTTTTTTATTCTTCATGATGAGCATTTCATAGCAGATAAACCGCTCCGCTACGAAGTAGCTATGATTTGCACTTTATGTCAGCTATAAGACCTTCTCAAAATTGCTTCAACATCTCTGCTCTTCTTGAACTGTGAAGCGCCCAACTCTATCGCTGTCAATCTGCCGCTGTGTGCTCGGCGCTGCATATGCGTTAACTCAGTGATAAACATTTGTCGGTCAGGTAATAAGCTTGTGCAAAGGTCTATGCGGAGGGCAAAGTTCGTCTGCTCTCGCGCGGGGCGTGACATCAGAACGCCGAACCCCTGTTGGCTCGCGGTCTATGTTTTTTCCTACAGTATCTGTCGCAACGTCGTCTGCGTCTGTCCTGCAGCGCCTACTTTTGCAGAGTGGAAGACCCAGATTCCGCAACTATCTTACGCCAAAAATATAAATGAAAAAAACTTAAAAACAAATTCACTAGCCGAGAATTTCTAGGATTTCGCGGGTAAAATCTACGACAGCTCGAAGCTACGCACTTGTTACGATAAAACGGCATGGCCGACAGCGTCGCGGTCGCGGCGTTTGATTTATTTTCCGTGCGCTGCGTCAATTCAAGCGGCAAAAAAAAGTACTTGAACCAGACACGATAGAACGCTGGATCACAAACACGGGAAGCTCAATGTACGATTGACGCCGCCAAGCGAACTTCGGCAGATAATTTGCTGGCCGTCGGCTACTAGTACTGAATGGGAATGTGCCACGCAGCTTATAAATACTGAATCACTGATAATTTTAGATTAAGAGGTCAATCTCTTCCTCTTGTCATCTTTGGGCAACTACAGTTACTCTCGCCGAGTAAGCAGTAGCCGACGAATTTGGAAATAAAGAAACCATCGCTTGACCTAGCCGTCGAAAACGGCAATAAAATTAACTACGCCAACCCACCGGCCACCATCTACTTTTACAAGGGAAAAATGACAGGAGGGGCTGCGGACACTAACACACCATCTCAGTTCTGCTAAGATAAAACCTCAGCGTCTCAGAAACCTCGCCAATCTTCTCTGACTTCCACGTCTGCTAGTTGTTCGACATACTAGATCAATTTCATCTGCCTTCTCTGAAGACGAGCATCACACTTCAAGTCTGGAAAATGGGCAAGACACCCAGACGAGCTCGTGCAACCTGAGAACGAGACCTCGGACCGCGGTAAAATGGCCTTCTGTATCACCTTTCCTCCTGCTCATGAGCAGAAGACAAATGAACCCTTGCAGGCGATGGAGTCAATCGAGCAGCGTCAAGTGCGTCATCTGGCACTCGTCATTTTATGAGTAGATATCCCCGTCTAAACCAATAACGTCTGCTCCCGTCTGAAACCATTCAGTATTAACGTAGTTAATTCTGGCTCGTTTCTTTATTCAAACAAGGAACTCAACTAGATTTTGGATTGACTATTATTGCCATAACTCATTCTACTGGCTCTAAACTTCTTAAAATACCAGGAAATCACATTCAAGAGCGGATTGTCAGGTCCATCAGATCGTACGGCTCAAAATCTTCTGCGCCGCGGCGCAGAGCCGCCAGGGGAGCCACCGGACGGGAAGGCAGCGAGAGCGCGGCGGCCTATGACAGTGTCGGCGCTCCCGGCGGACTGCTTTTTCAGGCGCGCGCGGCGCCGATGAAAGTGGAGAGCCGTCACCGTAGATGCCCTCTAACCGCCGCTGATGGCACTTGCGCTGTGAGCAGAGAGGACGTGACGCAATTTTTGATCGGGCCTATGGGAAAATTGGCCTCTGCAGATAATTTTGGGTTTCGCTTAAATCCATAGATAAGTTGTGACAGTAAATAGATGATTTCAGAATGCACTCGAATATACTTATACACAAAAATGCAACAGATGTATAATCAATAAGTTGCATTAATTTTAACAAAACATTTGCTTAATGGAATCTAATTCATCGCAATAATAGCCAAAACAACTTCCTGCTGCAACAGAACTATACACTGAGCGCAGCATGCAGATGTGAATAACACGTGCAGATTGGGAAAAATCGGAAACTATGAACAACATATCGAGCGGCCATTTTTTGGAGTCAAAGGCAAATTGCAGTACAGAGACATGGAAGATTATACGAATTTTGAATGTTGAAATTAATCTCTCGATAATTTAATTCCAGTTATTTATCGCAAATTCTTAATCGATCACCCGCAGATCACTCACGCCTGTGCTTCTTTTCGTCTCGAAATAAACGGTCCTTTATTCAACAAACGCCACACGTTAACCTCTTTGTCCCTAAAAAAATCCTTCACTCTGAAACAAAACTGCACCTTAAATGACTCAGTAGAGTTTAAGAACACGCGAATGCCTAGATTCTCGCCATTTGAAGCAAGATGCGTGTCAGAGAATTTTAATAATGCTAAAATTTAATTATTTTTTCCTTCTTGCAACTTCAAGACAATTTTAGTATTTTGAGAAAATCGGAAAATTATCAGCGACAAAACCATTGTCCTACCTCAAGGTTACACTGCAGCAAACTTCTCATGATAATTCGCCCAACGAAAATTGAAGAAGATTTGTGTGCATAGACAAGACAAAAAAATAAAATTAATTCAGATATGCATTCTCTATAATAAATTCCTTTGCAAAGTGCACATAGTACCCCAATGATTTCAATTACGCCGTCATTTTGGCCGTGGTAATTAGTGAGTGAAAAGGAAGAATCCGGTGCATGGTAGCCACGTTGAGACCGTCAATCCCAGGGTAGAAAGGATTAAGATCAAAAATAAATATTCACTCCTGTAGTAGAGCGCAGCTCTTGAGGAAGGAGAGAGCACGGGGGGGGGTCGGGGGGGGGTCACGTGGCCTGAAGTCACGTGACCCCAAAGACTGGGGAATCACGTGACCCCAAAGGCATGGGGAGTGCAGCTGTGACCCCAGACCTCCTCCCCGTGCCTTCGGGGGGGACGGAAAATTTCCGCTAAATTGGCGGGAAAATTTTCCGCTAGATTTAGCGGAAAAATTTTCATTTTCACAGATTGCTTGAATATTACTCCGCTAGATTTAGCAGGGAAAATTTTCCTTCGTAGCAGGAAAATTTTCCGCTAAGCGAGACTGTCCCTCATCATGCACCGCATCGACTACTGTGCCTTCCTAGCCGAGCAGGCATACAAACTGTACTCTAAAAGAAACAATAAAGAGAGGAGTCGGGGCCAAATGAATTTGGACTACTAGAAACTGACGAGTTTCAGAAACAATCTAATAGATCAGCGTCTTCTATGTATAGTAAAACGAACGTTTAGTAATATACTGGAAAAGATATCTGCAGCCAATCACGTGGGCTAACCCCTGCAGTAGTCACTCAGAGGAGACTCTTCGCATCCCTTCATTGAATATACCCAAGTAGTATTTATCCCAACTGGTTGTATTATCGAAGATCCAGATACCTTTACGTGAAGAACTGCAGGGCGCCTAGCTAACATGTAAATTCTTCCGGTACAGAAAACTCATAAATCCATGATGATATACAGTATATACGTAATATAACCCATAAAGTTGCAATCTCGTAGTGTTGATACAGAGAGTGGTGGCGCGATAGCACTCTACTACAGACGATCCTGCAAAGTTTAACTTTTGTGCGTGAAGGGGCAGCCCTCAAATAGCTTCAGCCTTTTCGTTTCCAAATTTAACCTTGTGGCGCAACGAACCATTGAGGCATCAGAAAATTTCATCTCTTACCTTTTCGCAGTAAGAAGATATTGTCAAGTATATCAGCTAGACAACGGTGAAAACAGAGGAGTATAAAAACAGTTTTTCATCTGAATGCATTAAGCTTGCTGGGATGGCGACCAATTTTTGTGCTCGTTACAGAAATGTAATGGATTACGACAAAAAATTACCGAACCTCAAATGTAATGGTACAAATAATTTAACAGTAACGGATGGTGCCGACTACTATACTTTTCACATTATTTTTTTTCTTTACATTTATCAAATAAATTACATTTAATATATTTTTAAAATGTTCTGCAACACTGCATTTTCATTTCTCATACGCCCATATTATGTAGTCATGCAAAACAATAAAATATTGTATCTAAGATACAATTATAAACTAACGAAATGAAATACAACCACCCGTTAATCCCTTTAAGCTACGGCCCTCATGACCAGTCGGCAACACACCCAAGGGTTCAGGACCTATTTCTGCACGTGCTTACCCACGTCACCTGGAAAACAATCCGTATCACAGATGTCTTCAGCGGAGAGTTTGGGCACGTGCCTGCGCCATCAGGCTCCCATCCGGGAATTGCTCCTTGCGACATTCTCCATCAAGATTATGTTGGAAATAGTATGGGCTCATTTTGGGGAGGAAGATGTTAGAGCAAGCTGCATTCAAGGCAATTTGCGCCTACCAGTGCATAGTATTGCGTAGTAGTAATATGCGTGCGTCATAGGGCGCGTGCCGTAGCCCTCTTTAGAATCGGAGCCTGGGCTGGGACAGGCATTAGCCGACGCGGGTGACCCTTTGGCGCAGACAGGAATTCCTCGGAGATTTGAAACTCGGGGCCAAATGCTCCACACCGAAGCTCAGGGCGCAGTGACTCTTCGCCTTCCATGACGTCAATAAACAAACAGAAGTGCGCATCGGAACGAAAGGCGTAGCCAGATTATGGCTCTCTCAGCTGGTTGAATGGCAAGATAAAACAATTTTATTTGCAAGTAAGAAACAACGTTGCTTTTTTTTGTTCGGCATCTCGTATCAAACAGTAGCATGCCGATAGCATAGCGACAGAAAAATTGTCGAAGTGGTTATTCGGACCGCTCTGCCCCTTTTATAATGTATTACTTAGATTGAAGCCGAGCATCATCAGTATTGCGGGGATTTGGTCGGCCATCTCGCTTATAAATCTATCAGGTATTAAATCCCGACAGATCAACGACAAAAAGTTGAAATGAAAGACGATCCGTTTTCCCGAATGAATCAAAATACTGATTTGGAAAATTGAACATCATAAGTGATGCGGAAAATTTATACCGCCGTATTTGCAAATCACATCGGAATGACGGTGCTGCCGTATCGGCATAGCATCCATCTGCGTTTTAGGCTGGAATCTGCGACAAATCTAAGTTCCACCCGTCAATCGGAAAACATGCATGGTTAATATAGATCGGCAAGTGCTCTCCACTGTCACATATGGTACACGAGCTTATAAGCCTTTCAGAATTTTTCAAACGTTCGTAGAAACTTATAACATCATAGATGCCCTTTGTTTTAAAATTCTCAATACACAAACCTATTTTATCTTCAGAATAATATTGGCTTATGCACCCTTACTCAGGAAGCCGGATTTCGCCTAGCCGTAGCTGTCGGAAAAGGCTCGTGTAATATCGGCCATTATTCCAAAACGCCTACGAAATTCACACGTGGTTCCTCGTCGCATAATCCTCCAGGGTGCTCGGCTTCATTCAAGTAGGTTCGGAACACAGCCTCAGCGCACCCGCCGATTATGTCACGCTCTATGCGTCGCTGGGTGCGCTCGGAGTATAGCTCGGAGTGCCGGAGTATGAGTAAACGAGCACGCAACGCGCCAATTTTTGATCCGTTGAAGATTGCTCCCTCCACCAAGCGAGAAGAGATCGGGAAGGAGAACGGCGATCATGCCTCGGTAGCTAGCGTGAGCAGTCTAATAAACCATTGAAAATCACGGAGGAGCTGGACGCCCAGACTCCGTCTGTGAAACGGAGCCGTTGGGCACAACGTAAATTTGGTCACTGGCGGAATTGTTGCTGTGCGATGTGGCGAAGCATTGGGTGTTTGCCGTGATTTTCAACGAGTAAATCGCTTTTTCTTCTACTTGCTTGTCAATGTGCCGTTAGGGGTAAGGTTAGGTTAGGTGGAGTCAAGGTCAGGTTAAGGTGATTTACCTGGAATTGGAGCACAAATTGGGCAGCAATTCGACAGATATTTCAATGAGCAATGATCCTGAGCGTGTATTGAACACGTGAGCCATCGTCGGCGAGGACGTTCCAATCACACGCCACCGTAACAACCACCAATGTTACTAGATGACACTGTGAAACGGATCTGTTGAATAATGTGAAAGACAGCACTTGGATCTTTTTTGTTCCATAGAACGCAAAGATTTTTCTATGATCAGAAAATCGTCATGACAACACCCCCGAAAACGCAAGCCATATCCATGATATCATTGCAAAACGATTAATGATCGATTGCGCGTGCAGCAATGCATTAATTGTCTAAAAATGGAAATTTCAGGTAAGCGCCTCGTAGACTCGTAATTTTTCTATCTATAATAAACGCAAAAATCAAAGTAGAGATTTATACTCATATAGCAAACGCAAAAACTAAAAACAAAATTTAAAGAGCTAACTCCTAATATTTTAACCTGGAAATTTCGTGCTCCGTTTCAGGTTCGTTCGATTAGAGCATTGTGTTTGCAAGAACGGATGTTCCCATTCCTCGGGAAGAGCAATCCTCGGATGCTCTTTTTCAGTTTCCTCGCGTATTTCACGTCTCCTGAACGATGAGATTGGGCTCCGGCAATAGCAATCCTGCCGCGAATCGTCAGGGAGCTGACTTTTGTAATAAAACTCTAAAATAGAAACATGTAGCATTTCCAAGCGGGTATAATTTGCTTCATCCTTCTCCCGCGGAATTAGGGTTGCTTTTGCATTTGTTATTTCTGGTGCGCGTTACACTGATAGAATGCGCAAATTAAGTAAAAAATGTATTGTATCCCAAAGCGTTCCTCATATCAATCTCCGTACGTTTTTACAAACTTTTTTTTTCGAACCTCCTTTCAATTGGAACCATTTCCCGGCCTTTGTTGTTTTCATTGCAGATTTTTATATTTTCAGGAAAGCGTGAGTTAACATGTTAACCGTTTTTTTTTAAAGATATATTTACTTGTTAGTTATTGTTTCGCCACTCCTCTGAATCGCTACATAGCTTGAGGGTAAATAGAAATAAATAAAATGAAGTTAAAACTTATATCGCGCACGAGAAATGTTTTATTACATTACTGACAGCCCCGTGAACAGAGCGAAAACGATAAAAGCTGGAAAGCTTTTTCTCCTGCCGCCATGCTTTAACGTTTTAACCGTAAATGTAATTGTGTTTTTGACAGCAACGGTAATTGTTGGTGCTTTTTTGGATAAAACGTTGCTCATGTCTGACCGCAAAACCCACATTCTACAGCAAAACCCCTTCTCTCCTGCCTCCTTCGTTTCAAAACACATACACAAACTACACCACCTCTCTCAGCACGCTCTCTGCAGCTTATGCTGTGATCTTGAGCTAAAGCAGGCAGTGTGTGGAGAAGGCACTGATACACTACTGGAAAGCTGCTGGCGTCTTATTCATTGGAACAAGAAAACTTAAATATGCTCAACAAACCTAAACCTACTAATCAACTAAAGAGCCATAACTACCTCCCCCTCCTTAACGAAGAAAGAGCATTTGAGCTAGCCAAACGTGCTTTCGATCCACGCATGGAGTTATGGTACATCCACTCTGCTGGGATATTTAACAAAGCGGAAGATGTTGTGTAGGAAAAGTTCTGAAAGCTTCTAGGGTATTGTGAAGTGGAATAAAGCAATAAAGGAATAACGATGGAGCTGTGTATCCCAGAGGAGATAAGCGCCCAGAGGAACACGGACAAGAAAATTAGAATAACAACGACACGGAGCACATCTCAAATTAATATTAGGAAAAACACACATATATTAATAGGAGCACCATCAAACACCACACCTCGCGTTGATCCCCGCCCAGACTTACGTTTCAAATATTCAAACTCATCCGTAGACAGAAACCAGAAAATATCGCTAATTCATTGTCACCCTACTCTAATCTCAAATGCCTCCCCTAATGAAAAATACACCAGGCAATCCTGGTGTGACATCAGAAGAATCACTGGTGTGACACCAAGTATCTGGTGTGCCTTGTGCTATTATTGAAGCACACCAGCCTGATAATATACCAAATGCTAGTGTACCCGCAGATCAACCTGATGGGTACACCAAGAGAGTCTGGTGTCACACCACAAGAGACTCATATACCCACCAGGCACAGCTTGAGTATTGCCTACACGCAGTTTGTCTTTACCAGAGTTGTGATTTTGTTTCCCCGTCCACGAGCGTATTTATTAAGTTGTGCCGCCCGTCCACGAGCAGGGTGTCTCCTCCCGTCTTGGTGTCGCCAGAGACCGCGACGAGCTCCTTTTATTCTTCAGAATATTTAGGCAGGTATTTTGGTACCTTGGGGCGCTCGCCGTCTGCATATCCTCGCTCCGCCAGCGTGTATTTAAGTTTGAAAATAAAGAAATTAATAATAAGTCGATAAGATAATGTGTTAGTACTTGCTCTGACTCCGACAACTTGTTTGGTATAAAACAACAAAAGCTAGTAGTGGCAGTTTTTGGGGTCAACTTCAGGAATTAACGGCCAGATCATGCGTCGGTGAGAATTTGCCGCGCCAAAGGTGGCGTCCTGCCGAAGAAACATTGTTCAGCTTCCCTCTTCCTGGACAAAAATCGATAAATCTGTCGAACGTGATGCCTACAAGAGAGTTTCTCGCGGGCGCAGAACAGATCAGCGTAACACCGTTTGAGTCAACCGCAAGCTGAAGATGATACTTGACAATTTCGGCGCAGGCGAAATGGCCCGGAACAGAATTCCATTCGCATTGCTCCCTACAACAGCCGAGTTTACTGTTGTGCATTTTGCATTTTTAATATAGTAATGCCAACAGCAGCTTTATTGTCATTATCAATAACACTTTTTTGTAGTAAGCAACACCTTCTGGTATCTGCAACAAACAAATGTCCCGCAGGGCAAATTGTCACATCAAAACGCAGATTTCTGGTCTCACACCAGGTACCAGGAAATGTCCCAAATCCCATGCAATGAAAAAGTCTGGTGTAACATCAGAGTCACACCAGCCCTCGATAATTTATTTTCACTAGGGTCGTGAAGCTCGTGTGACACTTTGTTTATATTTCGCCAAAATTTTAGTGCAGTCAAATGATGGGGCTGAAAGATATCCATGTCAGGTCACCTCAACTAAAACACAACGTCAGAGACATTTGTCTGTACATTTGGCGCTGGCGAAATACAAACAAAGTGTCACTCAAGCTCATGGGCGACTGGCTAAGAGGTGACCAAATCATTAACGGTACTTCTCTGGCTCTGTCTACGAATATTTGAGACTAACGTGACGATAGTATGCTCCCGTTGGCGCAAAATAAGCCACAATACTTTGAGTATGTCGTTGTTATTCTGTCCACCCCAGTAACCCACGAATAAGGTGGCCCACGGTAAACCTCTTGAAGTGGTCATTTAATAGCCTTAAATAGAAAAAAAGACAATATTCCACTGCAGCAAAACATGAGTGTCAACCACGGATTTCTTCGTGTGGCTCAGTGCCTTCCCTACGCCACTCTGCTATTTATTGCCTGTTTTTGCCACTCTCACACTTTTGTTTTTCTATATTATAGTTCAGAAACACAATAACAAAGACGTAAATCATGCGAGAACATTCTTACTGTAGCGCATCCCGCAGGCTTGTGTCATGGGAATTGAAAGATTTCATAGTCAGCGGCGCTTCATGCGCGGAAACCACTCGAGAGGCACACACTTCTTTGCCTTGTGTACTTCAGGCAATCCGAAACCCTTTATGAATATCCCGCCTATCGCCGGTGCTCCTCGGCATGACGTATGTATTCGGGATAAGTACCGTGCAATTTAGCCTTCCGTCAGGCAGACTCTTCGTTTTGTAAAGCTCGTGCGCGTCGGAGAGGCGCTCTTCAGGTGCGTTAACGTCTCAGAGAAGGTGATACCCACTGACAGAAAAACGCTCGTAACGATGACTAATGAGCAGATACGGAAATGCGGGCCCCAAAGAAGAAATTATTGATGCCTGCGTGCATTATCGCTTTGCACCTTTGGTCCCCATACAGTATTAAGAAGTTGCAACAAGACGCGAAAAAAACAACATCCCACACATCACCCACTCTAATATCAATTTACTAAATAAATTCAACTGAAAAACACACCAACAAATTTGCATGATAACCCGCGTTGCAGCCATGAAATACAGCAACGCAGCCGTGGAAACTTCAGGCAACCTGCTGCAAATGCGGAAAAAAGAATACAATGCCTCAATAAATAAAACGGTTGCAATCACAACGCAAAAACAAATACCCCCCTTTAAACATATAAAACTTCGTCTACAATGGCTCCCAAGTGGAATTTAAATAACACTGAAATACGATGCAGTTTTTGAACAATACATACCACGTACCACAGTTTGCTAACAAAAATTGTATTTAAACTGTCGCACGCGCAAATTGGAAAACCATTTTCTTTCTCTACTTTTTCGCGAAGCTCAGCAAATCTGCCATGCCAATGCAGATCACTGTCATGTGTGGGACTCCCATTTTGTTTTGGTGTGGTAACTACTGTATGTTCGGAAGAAAAAACTCAAAACTTCATGCCCTCCCAGGCAATTTTAGTTGCCACTAACTATAAAGGCATTTAAACATGTTATTCGACAATACTCTTGCGAATACTTACAAAAACCTGCAATGTCATCACACCTACTATAAAACCTAACCCCTTGCTTCATTAATACTCTGCAGATACATAACATCACCTGCAAAACCTAACTACCCAGACTTAAAACCATGGATAGATACTCCACTAATGACGCAGGCAGAAATTCTATAAATACAAAAGAAGAGGGACAAAGATTTGCACCCTTGGCACAGACAGATCATTATGCGCTTTTTCTTGACTTATTCGTTATACCATGCATACACACTAAGAACGTAGCCGACATTCATCAGAATATAAAATGCGTCGAATTTATGAACAAAGTTTTTTTTCAAAGTTAACACAGAACATTACTGAAATACATTGCATCATAACACTCAAAACACTATAAAACATGGAAATGTTCATCCTGCTTTAATGCGCATGTTTGATATGATTATATTATCTCTGTTACTACTGATTTGCAGACTCATTACCAATACCTTCATTAAAATTTTGTAGTCGGCACATTTATCAGACTATTGCGACAAAGCAACGACTATAACCTTTACCGTCACGGGATCAACTGCATGTCATTAACATGGGATGCTAAATGTTCAAAACATAAACTCGTCATGCATTGGGTCAGACGAGTTCTAAGCATTATAAAAACTGTCAGGCAAGTTTCCCAGATTGAGAACGTCGTCACTTGCTCTACGGGGAGATGCTAACACTCTTTCGCTGCATCATCCACCAAAGCGCGAAAATTCCTCTTTAAAAAGCGGCATTGTAAGGGCAAGACGCAAATGGTACCTTAATACCAAAAACGCGGACTCCCTTTTCTTCTTTTCACTCGTCACTGTTCCATCCCTCTCTATCTCGAATTAAATTGTTACGCCAAGCATGCTCTCGTGGCTCAGTGCGCATTTTATTTCTTGTGCCCTTCTCCATACACCGCTCTCACATTCACCCCGTGATACCGTTGTCTAAAATCGCATTTTCTACAAAAACCAAATATCGCAGGCTTCTCCGGCATTCTACATTCTTCCTTAAGCGTCGGCTTAAACCAATACGCAAAAGCATCTCATTCTTTCTTTCATCGTGTTTTATTGCCTTGCTCTAACATATCTAGCACGGCCTTCTTTAGCAACAACCCCATCGCATAAGCATGTTCCTGTTACCATGTTTTCGATGCAGCTACTAACGTAAAACATCGTCTAGTTGATGGCGAAAATCAGCAAGACTCTTCTATTTTACTCCTACTACATACAAAAACTAACTAAATAATGATCACTAAAATAAAAGTGCACGTTATTCAAATTTATAAAAATAAAACAAACGAAACATGCCTTGATCCCTAAATGGGCGTGACTAGACCCATGAAAATAGGTGTACTAAATGTCACGGCAATTCTTCAGACGATTAAACTCTAAGCCACTCATGCATCGCAAGAATACAAATTCAGATCCTCGGCTCGACCTTCAAACGAGGCAGACTATAAAATCGCCGAAAAAACAAAGACGCTCCTCTTCCCCGGATGCTGTGCAAATAAAATAGAAAAAACACCCGCACTTCAACCCTTATTGGAAAATAAACAAATATTCTCAGTCACAACATCAAAAGAAAGTCGCACTCGACAAAACGCCCCGAAGTATGCCATTACCTGATAATCGTCGCACCTAAATTTGGCGCGCTAACACCGCCGACGATTCAACCCGTGATTGACGCACGCTGCCAACGCACCGTAAAGGCTCACCATAAATTCGGTCTGGTCACATCACTCTCGACCTTAGTCTCCCTCCACCGCAATGATAATCGGAGCAGTTAGGCTGTGCCCCTCGGCTGTATTCATGCCATCGGAAGAGCAAATCGAGACGGGATGCTCGTTCAGAAGCCATGGGTGCCAGCGAAGCGGGACGCCAGACAAGAAAACGGCGCTCCTGTACCGGTCAGTAATGCGCAGACAGTCCCGCTGAAAATGTCGGCTCACTGCGGCAGTTTATCGCGTTCCTTCGATACTGAACTTCGCCCTTCCAGCCGGCGACTTCCATGGCGATCGCGTGTCCGCGATCAGACCAGCACTTCATGAATACAAGCTCGGGGAACCTCGACGAGTGACCGTAGCCGCATCGCGCGGGCCTCCGATGGGTGACTGCCTGGTGTGGCAGAACCCGCGGTGGACCTTCGGCAGCGAGGTGCAGAGGACGCCAGAAATCATCTGTCACGCCAGGAGTCGAGATGGCCGCTGTCTTCTGCTTCTTCCTGGATTCATCCGGTCGTCATTGTCGTTGACGCCGTTCAACCTGAACACCTTCGTCCCGCTCGTATCAGCGGGGCCGGGGGCCCGCGACAGTATACGACGCCGAAGAGCAGAGTCTCCCAGGCATAGCCAGCGCCCAGCCACTGCCGAATCACAGCTGGCTGAAGGCGGTCAATCCCGGAGCAGACGCACTGATGGGTTCTGGACACGGCGCCTCTTCAGTGTTTGATCGCTCGCCTCGTTATACTCCGGAAGACGCGCGGATCATGTCGACACGCCGAACGACACCCAGTGCTACCTAATGCACGCTGCTGGCAGGTCGATGACAAATCCATTCTTCTGGCGAGCATCGTCTTGCGGTCAAGCAGCCAGATGTGCGGCAATGGCTACGCCTAATACCCTCCCCAACGCTCGCAATAATCAGTAACCTTCCAGCGCAATGTCACTGTCAGAGCAGACGTATCACTGACTACAGAGTAATAGCGATAGTATTCAGAATACATTTCGTATCTATTTCTGTAATCATGACCATTTTTTCGCAGTATCTATGTCCTATGATTATGCATTTTAATCGCTATACAATCGAACAAGATATTTCGTTATGTCCTCCCCTCCCATAAAGAAAATCAGACTTTTCACTTCTGAGGTAGATCAGGAGACGCTGAAGAATCATTACCATGCTTTGCTTAGGGACAACTGTACGCCGTCTCTCCTCTTCTGAAGCGCTGCGCAGTCGGGAATCGGCGAGTATTATTGCCGAATTGGAGTCAGAATCTCTTGCCATCGCAGGTAGAGTTATCTTCAGTCTGTTCTGCGCAACTCCGCAAAGCAAGTCTAGTCCGATTACAGCGAATGTAGGATATTCACGCAGTGAATTCAACACATATTCAGATAAGCCTACCACTATACCAATATGCACGGCTCAAGTGCTGTCATCAGGCGACATGACCCGCTGCTCTAATCCGAAACCCGGAAGGAAGACAGTCCTCTGTGCCGACTGACGCTCTAAGCCTGTGACTCGGCGCGCTGTTCTCGGAGAGCTCGCACCTCAGCAATCAAGGATGCTGTTTGGATGATGTTAGGCAAAACGAGGACTGCAATCGAAATGCGTCAGTGGCGGATGAAAAGAGCCTTCACAGCTGCCGCCGCGTCGTTTTTTCAACCGTAATAGAAGATAAGACATATGTCCCAAGATGCTAATTCTCTTAAATTTTTAAATGATACTGCCTGCACAATCTTCAATAAGATAACGTACATGTGCAACAGCATGGCAATAAAATATTTGCTATACAGATCAAGAATACCAGTTCGATGTGATAATGTTAGATGGGCGATCCTGAAGGATTTAGGATAACATAGAATTTATTTAAGAGGTCGAAATTCTTTTCCGAGATCTGTCATCCAGACAGACGCAGGTTGTCGGGAAGACCGCAGTCAATTCATGATGGAACGATTTTTTTGTCGTTGCATTGAAAACTTTTTCATCGTCGAAAACAACTCCACTCCAAACTTCAAGCTTCATCTCATTTGGCGATCTCAAACAAATTTGAAAAATGCTATTCGCAACTCCAACGCCCTATAGGTGGCGGGGTGGTAGTTCCAAGATGGCGGAAGAGACGGGGATAGATCTTCCGTCCGTCCGTTCGCTGACGTTAGTCGCAGTGCTGAAATTCATTTATTCAGCGAGAAACACGAATCTTTCGGGACAAGAGCCGACCAGAAACGACGGGGACGTTTATATTTGCTCGGAAGGCCAACATGTGCCTTGCTTAAAAGCCGTCGAAACGGCGCACAACTTGCGAAGCTTTGTGGAGGGTGAGCGCGTTTTGGACGCCGGCCACGTCTTCGTGTGCGGAAAAACATTAGAGGATAGCGAGAAGATCGTTGTGTTCGCTCTGTGCCTGGCTACCAGTGCCATAAGAGGGGAACCGCATCGGGTGACCCTCAAGCTCCAGAAGAGTGACGACCACAGCGGTAATGTGTCTGTGTCGGAAGCCCACTGCTCGTGCAAAGCCGGCCTCTCGGAATGCTGCAAGCACATCGTCGCTGTTCTGCTGCGTTGCAACAGGTGAGCAATCTGAACCACAATTACCGACACTATCAGCGTGTTTTCGCATTTGATCTGGTGCATTGTTGGATAGAAGTAGTCGAATGTACAGTGGCTAGCGATATGAGCTAGAATGCGCCAACGGCGACCAGGCAGTACATGCTTCGCGGTCCAGGCAGCAAGGGGAGAGTCAGAACGGCAGTGGGGGTGTTTAAATCTCTGCTCACCCGCCACGCGCGATGCCTTCCCACCCCCAACGCACACACGGTAGCCGTGCGACAGCGTGGTTTGTACCGCCTTCTCGCCGTTTGCGCATTCTAGCTCACATCGCTAGCAACTGTACTGCGTCTGTATATCGATTCCGCAGCGTCGCTATCCGCCTTACGGGGAAGCAGACAACCACTTGTCTGCATGAACGATTGCTAGTCTATTTTAATATATATTTGCTGCTCTTGTATTCCGCAATGCAGCTATTCGAGGATCTCCTGTACCTGTGGTCGTGTACTACGTACGTAGCACACCCGAGTTCCATTCGAGAAACGGCCAATGAAACGATCACTTGCAATAGACCCGAGCTACGTTTTACATTGTCAAACCTGCTGAAGTTTGACAATGTTGCCCTATTTATCTAGTTTTCTTCCCAATTTCTTGAACTTCATGTGCCTATGAAACCTTGTTTGTCAAACATGTTTGTTGTGTGCTTGGATAACTGAGTTCACAATGTGGTTCACCACAATTGGTTCCAAGTGTTTACATTTGGAGGTAGAGAGCTAGGATAACCATAAATGATGCATGACCAGATTATCAACAAATCAATGTTTATGTAAAATAAGCGTAATAATGAAAAAAAACATATTTTTTTTGCTTGTGCTATCTCTAGCTACGGCAAAAGAGTGGCAGGTAACCCTAAATTCGCTATTGTCACAGATAGAACACAATATACAAATTTAGAACTCCAAATATTTCTTTAGTAAAGCGAACTTGTGCCTACAAACCAAAACATGAGGTATCAAGCATTCTGTGTCGACGAAGGAAGGATGCCTGCGCTGAAGCAGTGTGTTACTGCTGCTTTCATACACACGGTAAGCTCAGGAATGTTCCAAACCAAAATAGCCGATGACAGCGAAGAATGCGCTGAAACTTTCCAGACGAATCCCAAATTATAAAACAAAGGAACGAGTTGAGTTCGAACCCCGTTCCTCCGCATAGCAGCCGCACATATTGCCAACTGCACCACGCATGCAGCAGTATTTATCGTGCTCTCTCCAGTTACTGCAAAACAGTGGCATATTGCTCTACTGGTTTCAAGCAACTTACTAAAGTTGATAACAAAGTTTCTGCTTTCAGGACTGGGATTGCGGACCTTGAAACCCTCAGCTGCACAGAGCTTGAGTGCCAATGGGGCCAGCGGTCATCGAAGACACCATATGATCAACCCGTCCCCCTTGCCAACTTCTGCCACATAGTACAGATGCCCCCCCCCCTTTGTGTTGGCACAAGAGGAGGAACACAAGCTCAGGGCTGAATTGATGGACCTTTGTCCAGATTCTCAGCTAACAATGCACAGGTAAAACCATTCTTTCTTCGTCTAAACCAATTGTCCAAGTACTTATTGTAGAGGACGCTTCTTGTTGACTATCATTCATGGGTTGATATATTATTGGTAGTCAGGGGGCACCATCATGCCAGAGAGTGGCTTGATAAGAGCCTGCGGAGGTGTAAAATAAACACTTTCGGGTAGTTACTAGCTGCTTCATCACTTTGTCTGCCGTGATCGAAACAGAACAGGGTGTCAGGAGTGTAATCTCACCACAACAAAAAAACGAACCAAAAGTGCTGATCGTCCACATCGTTGCATCGGGACTTCAAACTCCGGCACCATTCACTTTCACGAGCCCTTGGGAATGGCCAACTTAGATTGTAACGAATGAAGACTACAGCAAGCGACATGGTACAAGTTTGGACGCTCTTGTGCTGTATGTGACCTCAAGCTTGCAGTGTCTTGTCATTCTTGGAAGCGCTAACTCCAAAGACCCTTTCGTTCGCAGTCGTCTAAGAGAAGTTGGCCAGGCACCTTGTGCATCCCATTAACGAGATAAACAAGAGTTGCCGGTTCCATCGTCGAACGCAGCAACAAGGCGAGTCTTTCAACGACTTCTTCACAGCGCTTTGTAACCTTGTCAAGTGCTGCAACTACAACAGTTCTGAGATGGAAGACCGCCTTATCCCTGTATGCGACAAGTTTTTCGTGGGATTGCGAGATGACAATTTGTCTTACCAGTTGTATCGCTTCACGAAGCTCTCTGCTGAGGAAGCACTCTGCCAGACATGTCGGCATGAGGATGCAGAAAAAGAGCGGCTGTCACAAGCCTGCCTTCCCCGCAAAAGCCCTGCAACATGCAGCAAGACAGAAAATAGAGGTATGTCTTGCGTCACGCAGCCGCGGCAAGTAAGAGTAGCCTTCCACTTCGTCTTGCGAATGTTGTTGTCGTCATTGGGCGTGTCAAGTCCATGCTTCTTTATTCCTACTCCGATGCTCCGAGTTTCATACTCTGAGCACAGCAGTGAAACGGGTCATAGCGTACAGGAGCACGACACACCTAAACTATCGACGAACCGCACAAACTGCTTCCGATCGCACAGTGATGACGAGCCCGGCATGTCGTGAATACGGGCGGCAGAAGCCGGAAGAATTGTACTGATAAATTAAATGAGGCCTATCTGGAGCAGCAGAGTGTAAAGTAAAGAAGACGGTGAAGTTATCAAGTTTATACAAATGTTTTAATATTCCTGAAAGGTTTGAATACTCGCTCGAGTATATATGCGGAAAGTTACCTTGACCAATCTATTTATTGGCCATGCGTCCTGTTCAGATTTACATGAAAGACAACATTCTTGAACTTGCTCGTTGATGCAGGAAACTGTCAAACTTGTCTTCCGTTCCGTGTCTCGGCACGGGACGGAACCCATCAATGTGCAATATACCGGCACACCACCATTCAATAGATAGCACATCAATTCGTTTTTAGTTGAGATGCAACAACACACTTTTTTGCAGCGCCAACTGATGGTTTGGTTTTCCAGTCGAAGCATTCTTATTCGCTGGGCTAAGCATTCTAAAAAGGGCAGCGGTCTGAGTGCCATCTCGACAACTGTTCCGTGGCTGTGCTATCGGCACGCTACCGTTCGATAATTTCATTTTCAGGCGAAATGCATGAACAAACCTTTTGCACAATGCTAACTGATGTTTCGGCTTTCCAATCAAAGTCTCTTTATTTGCTGGGCTAAGCATTTTAAAAAGGGCAGCGGTCCAACAATCTTTTCTTCTCGACAACTTTTCTGTCTCTGTGCTATCGGCGTCCTATTACTCGATAGATGGATTCGTTTTTAGGCTAGATGCACGAACAAATCTTTTCCGGAACGCTAATTGCTGGATTAAGCACTATTCAACTGAAAAGGGGCAGCGGTCCGGCAGCGCCCTTCATCTCGACAACATTTCTGAAAGCACAGCCTCCTTCTTTACAGACATGACATTGCGG
Source organism: Ixodes ricinus (assembly GCA_037355805.1). Classification (NCBI taxonomy): domain Eukaryota; kingdom Metazoa; phylum Arthropoda; class Arachnida; order Ixodida; family Ixodidae; genus Ixodes; species Ixodes ricinus. The sequence goes on from JAZHYW010005825.1 coordinate 78,110, forward strand.
AACATGAAGTAGTCGCTCGCAGTTCCAGAAAAGCTTTACGCACGAAGGGTGCGCTCGAGTGTCAGTCTGCGGTGGGGCTCCTCTCCGTTTAGTGAATGGAGTGTCAAACTCTCACGCTCCGGAGCATGCACTTAATGCACCCATTCACACCGGCAGAAAGATTGAAAGACTGGCCATTTTGCCGAAGTTTTCAAGGTTAGGAAGTGAAAAGAGCTGTTGGGCTCCATCGAACATCACACAGTCAGTACACATCGTACAAGGTACAACAATATATGCACGAACGGTCATCCTACGAACTTCAAGATTGATTTGAGAGCGGAGGTCACCTTTTTCTCACCCTCTTCCCGGGCCCTCCTCACATGCTGACTGAACCTGAAGGTGAGGTGTCCGGTCCCGGCAGCCTACGTCTACATACGCTGAAAACCTTCACGGCTACCTTACAGTGGCGAGACAAGTTCGCAGTCCAGACTCTGCATGTTGTCAAGATTCAACATACAGCTCTTCTGGGTCTTCCCGCAATTGAGACCCCGCGCCTGGCCGACGTCCTGAGTTGCTCGGAGAGCGAAAGGGTCACGCTCAACTAAAGAAATGTGAATTCCGCGTTGCTTCTGTCAAGTTTCTGGGGGTTGCTGTCAATGCCCGAGTGATTTCTCTGGACCCTGAGAAGGTCAAGATCTAGAATTTGCAGCCACCAGCCGACGTTAGCAACGTGCGCCGGTTCCTTAAAATGGCTAATTGGATCGGATGTTTCATCCCATACCTGGCTGACGTCACTGCACCCATTTGCTCCCTCCTGGACAAGTACAGCACCTGGATTTGGGGTCTGAGCATGGAGCAGCTTTTGGACGGGTCAAGTTGCTACTCAACTCTGAGTTGTGCATGGTCAAGTTCCACACTCGTTATCCTAGTGTAGTGTCTGCCGACGTGAGCTCCTACGGTGTAGGAGCCATACTGCTTGAAGACCAGCTTTCTGGCATGTGTCGGGCTGTTGCCTACTATTCCAGATCGCTGACCCCACGGAGGGATGCTACAGTCAGACGGAGAAAGAGTCTCTGGCTGTAACATGTGCCGTATCGCGGTTCGGCCTGTATCCTTGTGGTCTGAACTTCGAGGTCAAGACTGATTTTTCTCGTCGCCCTCATCAAGAAAAAGACCTGCAGCTTCAGACCCCGCAGGTACTATGCATACGGATCAAGCTGATGCACTACCAGTACACCATGAATTATGTACCACGGGAACTTTTGGTGACTGCTGCCACTACCTTACGGGCACCCTGTGACCTGCCGACTTCGCAACCGGCTGACAGTATGGAAGTCCTGAAGGAACTGCCGCCAGTCGTCGCGAGTCGTCTCGAAGACACCAGCCTGCACCAAGCTCAAGATGGCGAGTGTTCCTCAGTCGTGGACTACTGCAAGAAAGGTTGGCCAAGCAAGATCAAAGTTCCAGGTCATATCACTCTCTACTTTGATGAGAGGGACAGGACGAGCGTCTACGACGTTGAGTTGCTGCTGGTTTTCCAGATTGTCATCCCATCTGCTCTGCAGCAGAATATTTTCTCCTTGGTGCACAAATGCACCGGAATGCCACTGTCAAGAACGCGCAAGAGTGTGCACTTGATTGCCCAATTGCAATTTGCACATCGAGCATCTCATTTCTGAGTGCGCTGAGACTTGAGTTGTGCACCCTCAGCCACTGATACCAACACCGATGCCTGACAGACCATGGCAGCGCCTGCAGATATGTATGTTCTAATTAAAGGGACGAGACTAGGTATGTTCTGGTCGTCGACTACTACTCAAGGTTTCCTGAAGTCGTCTCCCTTGGGTCTACGACTGTGCAAACAGTTATTGCTGCAGTGAAGAATTGTCTTGCTTGCTTCGGGATTCTGGATTTCTCAGTGCGCTGCTTCTTGCTTCTTGCTTGCGATGCTTCCTTCGGGATTCTGGATTTCTCAGTGCGCTGAGACTTGAGTTGTGCACCCTCAGCCACTGATACCAACACCGATGCCTGACAGACCATGGCAGCGCCTGCAGATATGTATGTTCTAATTAAAGGGACGAGATTAGGTATGTTCTGGTCGTCGACTACTACTCAAGGTTTCCTGAAGTCGTCTCCTTGGGTCTACGACTGTGCAAGCAGTTATTGCTGCAGTGAAGAATTGTCTTGCTTGCTTCGGGATTCTGGATTTCTCAGTGCGCTGCTTCTGCTTCTTGCTTGCGATGCTTGCTTCGGATTCTGGATTTCTCAGTGCGCTGAGACTTGAGTTGTGCACCCTCAGCCACTGATACCAACACCGATGCCTGACAGACCATGGCAGCGCCTGCAGATATGTATGTTCTAATTAAAGGGACGAGACTAGGTATGTTCTGGTCGTCGACCACTACTCAAGGTTTCCTGAAGTCGTCTCCCTTGGGTCTACGACTGTGCAAGCAGTTATTGCTGCAGTGAAGAATTGTCTTGCTTGCTTCGGGATTCTGGATTTCTCAGTGCGCTGCTTCTTGCTTCTTGCTTGCGATGCTTCCTTCGGGATTCTGGATTTCTCAGTGCGCTGAGACTTGAGTTGTGCACCCTCAGCCACTGATACCAACACCGATGCCTGACAGACCATGGCAGCGCCTGCAGATATGTATGTTCTAATTAAAGGGACGAGACTAGGTATGTTCTGGTCGTCGACTACTACTCAAGGCTTCCTGAAGTCGTCTCCCTTGGGTCTACGACTGTGCAAGCAGTTATTGCTGCAGTCGGAACTGATTTCTCAGTGCGCTGCTTCTTGCTCGTGCTGCTTCGGGATTCTGGATTTCTCAGTGCGCTGAGACTTGAGTTGTGCACCCTCAGCCACTGATACCAACACCGATGCCTGACAGACCATGGCAGCGCCTGCAGATATGTATGTTCTAATTAAAGGGACGAGACTAGGTATGTTCTGGTCGTCGACTACTACTCAAGGTTTCCTGAAGTCGTCTCCCTTGGGTCTACGACTGTGCAAGCAGTTATTGCTGCAGTGAAGAATTCTCTTGCTTGCTTTGGGATTCTGGACGCTTGCAGACGAATAATGGACCGCAGTTTGCATCCCGAAACTTCACGGAGTTCATTCACACAAACTCTTTTAACATTGCTGTTTCAGTGCATTTATTTTATTACAAATGGGCTACAAAATTTTTTTCTTCATTGAGCAGCTATTCTAATATGTAAAACTGCATTAGTTTTGTTGGTTTTAAAATGTGTGAGGATGTCGCCTTCACATAATTTTACCAAGAGGATGAGATAAGGCATTTTTCAAACTCAAAAAGGGACTTTTCTTCTATCTGGACACAATCAAATATTCTTAGCAAATGGATCTCCATCTCTGTCCGATGTAATGTTCCCATTGAACAAACCTTTTTCATATGTTAATCGAGTGTTACACAACTTTCTGGCATTTCTTTTCAGACAGCGACAGCGTCGTGAGCAGCCAAGCAGGTAAGGCAGCTACAAAATTCTCTCTATTTTTTTAATTGTTTTTTTTTAAATGCCAGTCCTCTGTAGATTTCGTGTCTTAACATGGCACATTGATCACAAAACAAATATGACCTAAAAGCATGCCATTTTTTTAATCAATAGCAAAAGAATCCAGCTTCAGTAGTGTGTTAACAGGCAAAATTTAGGCCCAGCAGAGGATGACTTATATCTCATCATTCTTTAAAGGGGGGTGCAACAATTTTAAGATTAAAAGAATTTCCATCTCGTCACTTTTACGTTGTTTATCGTGTCCCGGAGAATAGAGAAAACATATTTTTAATTCAAAAATGTCGCGATTTCGCTGCGTAATCGCAAAGCAAAAGTCGAGCTTTTTCCCCACCTGCAGCCCCAAGTGGCAGCCGAGGGAACTACGGCGAAAAGATTACGTGACCTCGGTCGGCTCTAAGCTGCAGCCTAACGCCCGCTAATGTACGCAGAGAGAGGGAGAGGAAGCGTCCTCCGAGATAGCACACGGGAAGCTACACGGCACCCCGAGTTACGTCACTAGGAGGGGGACCAGGTGTGACCCTGAACGCTGGGAGTGAGTTGAGGGGTGCCAGAAATGCCAATCTTTATCTTTTTTTTTACAACAACTAGGACACGCAGGCGAAATCGGTTGTCTGTTTGTTACTTCAGAAGTGTCAGAGGGCAACTTCCACAAATTTGTGACCGAAATCCGGAAATCATTGCACCCCCCCCTTTAAACACACTTTTGTACGTACATAGCAATGCAGTAGTTACAATTAAACAGTCTGTCCGTCTTAAGGGAGCCTGACTTGTGGCCAGGTGTGAATGCTGTCGCATTCTCTGAGCATTTCTTTTGCATTTTGGAACCTCATTTCATGGAACCATATTTGCTGTTGTGGCAAATAAGTTATAACTTATGGATTGTGTGCCATGATGCTCTATATACACCTAAAAGAAATAATTTAACAGATATGTGAATATTTGTTAGTTTTAATTGATGTAATTGTACAAAAGAAACATTTCCATGCCCAATTCTTGCAGTGTACCCGAAGTCCACAGCGCCCTGTTCGAGCGAGTGGCCTCACTTTCATCAGGCAACACTGTGCTGAACAAGTTAGCTCAAGAAGAGGTCCCATATATTAGTACGAGCTGCGAGGATTTCTATGCGTGCAATGTAGTTGTTACTCCTGATGATGTGCAAAGGCTCCTGTCTTCAACCCAAACAAACAAAGCATTGTGGATGGAAGAGCGGAAGAAAAGGATCACTGGTAGGTAAAAGCTCATTGGCTAGTAAGTTAAAAGCCCATTCAATTACTTCTCTAAACAGGTTATATTTCAGGTAGCTCCAGTACAGGACGTTATGATGTCCGTCATACATGGGCCTCATAGTTTGCATGGGTTTACCGTGAAATACCGAGCATGTGCCCTTGTCACAGTTAGCAATGACCTGCTACTTTTGAAGCATTTGAACAATAAGCTAAGAACATATCCAATGCCACCTGAAACTTCTATGCCCATCTAGCAAAATGAAATGCTCTTCTGCGTAGGTCGCTTCTCCAAGTGCGCCAGTGCAAAGCAGTGAAGCCCGCCCTATCTTGTGCCTCCTCTGCATTTTTTTTTTTCAGGATGTTTTTAAAGTTTTTAAAATTTTAAGTGGGCACTTGCTCAGTGTTTTTTGCGGTAGGTTCCCTGTTGAAATATTATAATACCTGGAACGTATGAAGGTCATTCACAAACTAATGTTTTCAGTTTCTGCCTTGCTAACAAACGTGGTGTGGTATCCACACTTCTGCGTAAAGTAATAATGTCATTTCTTTTTATTACTAGAACTAATAACATACTTTCATTGCTTCCTGACACATGGTGATCTGTAGAGTATCATGTCTTAGCAGTGTTGTGGGGCAAGCCGGGCAAAGTATGTCTTGTGCTTGTGTGATGCATCCTGCCATGTTGTGGCATAGCCTAGTGTAGCTGGTATGAACTAGCATGACATTGTGATGCGTCTCTGGATGGTGGCATGCAGACACGCAGCTGGGGTACCAGTGATGCAGCCATTCATGTAGTGGGACTACGGTATCCTCAGGCTACTAGTATGTTAAATACATAGTTGTTTAATACACAATATAGTTTATGGGTATCCATTGTTTACCCAACTAGCCCAACAGTTAATTTTTAGCCACTGTGTGCTAAAGGGTATAAAGCGCTGAAGAAACACGGACCAAGACACGAAGAAAACAACGACACAGGGCACACTCTCAACTGAAGTTTATTAGAAAAAGTGCACGCTATTATTCTCAACGAGAACGCACAGTCATCTATCAATCCCTGCCCAGCTCACGTTTTAAGTATACATACTCATACTCATCCGTAGATAGGGCCAAAGACGTTTCGCTGATGCGCATGTTCCCTGTGGCCCTAATCTCCAAAGTCTCGGTAGTTCGTGTGACACCTTGTTTTTGTATTTAGCCACAATTTTTGTGTTGTTGAACGACAGGGTGCAGGGCATCTGCTGCAATCAACGGCGAGATGCCCTGACAGTGTCGTCCCAGTGAAAGCTGCATGTGCGCGGGCCCAATCATTAAGACATCTGCCTGTTTGCCCTACATAGCTTAAACCATGTGTCATCGGAATTTCATACACGACGCCAGTCGTGCAGGCTGTGTGATTGTTCTTATGCTTAGTGTTGCACGGGTCTATGATCGGCTGGAGATTATTGATTCTTGTTGATTAACACATCTGCCGAAGAATCAATAATCCCCTGCCGAGCATAGACCCGTGCAACACTAAGCATAGGCACAAGTGCACAGATTGCATGACTGGCGTCGTGTATGAAATTCCGATGACACGTGGTTTAAGCTATGTAGGGCAAACAGGCAGATGTCTTAACGATCGGGCCCGCGCACACGCAGCTGCCACTAGGACGACACCGTCAGGCATCTCGGCGTTGATTGCAGCAGATGCCCTTGCACCCCGTCATTCAACAGCACAAAAATTTTGG